>VSMD01027507.1:0-25219 GCA_008750895.1 Mirza zaza | reverse complement strand
CTCCACTCATGTATTGATGGGCACTTGGGTTGTTCCCACATCTTTGCAATTGTGAATTGTGCTGCCATAAACATTCGAGTGCAGATGTCTTTATTATAGAATACCTTTTTATCCTTTGGGTAAAAGCCTAGTAGTGGGATTGCTGGATCAAATGGCATTTCTATTTTTAGCTCTTTGAGGTATTTCCAAATTACTTTCCACAGGGGTTGTACTAAGTTGCAGTCCCACCAGCAGTGTAAGACTGGTCCAGTCTCTCCCCACATCCACGCCAGCATTTGTTATTTTGGGGCTTTCTGATAAGTGGCCATTCTCACTGGAGTTAGGTGGTATCTCATTGTAGTTTTGATTTGCATTTCCCTGATGATTAGAGATGTTGAGCACTATTTTATATGTTTGTTGGCCATTAGTCTGTCTTCTTTTGAAAAGTTTCTGTTCACATCCTTTGGCCATTTATTGATGGGGTTGTTTGATTTTTTTATTGTTGATTTTCTTAAGTTCTATATAGATTCTTGTTATCAGCCCTTTATTGGATGTGTAGAAAGCAAATATTTTCTCCCATTCTGTAGGTTGTTTATTTGCTCTAATGATAGTTTTTTTTTCTATTTCAGCATATTATGGGGGTACAAATGTTAAGGTTACATATATTGCCAGTGACCCCCCCTCGAGTCACAGCTTCAAGCATAACCATCCCCCAAACGTTGCACATCTCACTCATTGTGTTTGTATATACCCATCCCCTCCTCCCCCCTCCCACCCGCCTGACACCCGATAAATGTTTTTCCTATGTGCCCACTTAAGTGTTGATCCATTAATACCAATTTGCTGGTAAGTACATGTGGTGCCTGTTTTTCCATTCTTGAGATACTTCACTTAGTAGAATGGGTTCCAGCTTTATCCAGGAAAATACAAGAGGTGCTATATCACCATTGTTTCTTAAAGCTGAATAGTACTCCATGGTATACATATACCACATTTTATTAATCCACGTATGTATTGATGTGCATTTGGGTTGTTTCCAAAACTTTGCAATTGTGAATTGTGCTGCTATAAACATTCGAGTGCAGGTGTCTTTTTTGTAAAGTGACTTTTGATCTTTTGGGTAGATGCCCAGTAGTGGAATTGCTGGATCAAATGGTAGATCTACTTGTATCGCTTTAAGGTATCTCCATATTGCTTTCCACAGAGGTTGAACTAGTTTGGAGTCCCACCAGCAGTGTAGGAGTGTTCCTCTCTCTCCGCATCCACGCCAACATTTATTGTTTGGGGACTTTTTGATAAAGGCCATTCTTGCTAGAGTTAAGTGATATGTCATTGTGGTTTTGATTTGCATTTCCCTGATGATTAGAGATGTTGAGGATTTTTTCATATGTTTGTTGGCCATTACTCTGTCTTCTTTTGCAAAGTTTCTGTTCATGTCCTTTGCCCATTTTTTGATGGGGTTGTTTGATTTTTTTCTTGCGGATTTTACTGAGTTCTAAATAGATTCTAGTTATCAGCCCTTTATTGGATACGTAGCTTGCAAAAATTTTCTCCCATTCTGTGGGTTGTCTATTTGCTCTCCTGACAGTTTCTTTGGCTGTGCAGAGGCTTTTTAATTTGGTCAGGTCCTATTTATTTATTTTTGTTGCTGCTGTGATTGCCTTTGGGGTATTCTTCATAAATTCTTTGCCTAGGCCAATGTCTAGAAGAGTATTTCCAATGTTTTCCTCTAGAATTCTAATAGTTTCACTCCTAAGGTTCAAGTCTGTTACCTAGCATGAGTTGATTTTTATGAGAGGTGAAAGGTGTGGGTCCTGTTTCAGTCTTCTACATGTGGCTATCCAGTATTCCCAGCACCATTTATTGAATAAGGATTCTTTTCCCCAGTGTATGTTTTTGTCTTTGTCGAAGATTAGTTGGCTATATGAGGATGGTTTTATATCTGGGTTCTCTGTTCTGTTCCACTGGTCAGTGTCCCTGTTCTTGTGCCAATCCCAAGCTTTTTTAATTACTATAGGCTTGTACTATAGTTTGAAATCTGGTAAATTGATACCATTTTTTTTTTATTGCCTAGGATTGATTTTGCTATAGGGGGTCTTCTCTGGTTCCATACGAAGCATAAAACTATTTTTTCTATATCTGTGAAAAATGATGATGGTATTTTAATAGGGATTGCATTGACTCTGTAGGTCACTTTGGGTAGTATAGACATTTTAACAATGTTGATTCTGCTGACCCATGAGCATGGTATATTCTTCCACCTGTTTATACCCTCTGCTATTTCTTTCTTCAGTGTTTCATTGTTCCCCCTGTAGAGGTCTTTTACCTCCTTAGTTAAATATATTCCTAGGTACTTTATTTTCTTCGTTGCTATTTTGAAGGGAATTGAGTCTTTGATTTGGTTCTCACTTGTACTGTTGTTGGCGTATATGAATGCCTCTAATTTCTGTGTATTGATTTTGTATCCTGAGACTTTACCAAATTCATTTATCAGTTCAAGGAGTCTCTTGGTTGAATTCTTGG
Organism: Mirza zaza; assembly: GCA_008750895.1. Taxonomy (NCBI): domain Eukaryota; kingdom Metazoa; phylum Chordata; class Mammalia; order Primates; family Cheirogaleidae; genus Mirza; species Mirza zaza. The sequence continues at coordinate 22,717 of VSMD01027507.1, read as the reverse complement.
GGTTTTCTAGGTATAATATCATGTCATCAGCAAAGAGTGAGAGTTTGATCTCTTCTGCTCCCATTTGGATACTCTTAATTCCACTCTATGTCTGATTGCTGTAGCCAGGACTTCCAGCACTATGTTGAAAAGAAGTGGAGATAGTGGGCAACCTTGTCTGGTTCCAGTCCTAAGTGGGGATGCTTTCAGTTTTTCCCCATTCAGTATGATATTGGCTGTGGGTTTATCATATATGGGTTGTATCATTTTTAGGTAGCCCTGTCTATGCCTATTTTGTTGGGCGTTCTTATCATAAAAGGGTGTTGAATTTTGTCAAATGCATTCTCTGCATCTATTGAGACGATCATATGGTCTTTATTTTTGCTTCTGTTTATATGGTGAATTACATTTATAGATTTGGGTATGTTGAACCATGCCTGCATCCCTGGGATGAAGCCCACTTGGTTGTGATGGATTATTTTCTTGGCAAGCACGTGGATTCAATTGGCACGTGGATTTTGTTGAGAATTTTTGCATCTATATTCATAAGGGATATTGGTCTGTAGTTTTCTTTTTTTGTTGCATCCTTTCCTGGTTTGGGCATCAGGGTTATGTTCGCTTAATAAAATGTGTTGGGGAGGATTCCATCCTTCTCGATGTTGTGGAATAATTTCTGCAGGATAGGCACCGGTTCTTCCTTGTAGGTGTGGTAAATTCGGGTGTGAAACCATCTGGTCCAGGACTTTTGTTTTTAGGAACGTTTTTTATTGCTGTTTCAATTTCAGTACTTGATATTGGTCTGTTCAGGAATTCTATTTCTTCCTGGTTGGGCCTAGGGAGGCTGTGTGTTTCTAAGAAATTGTCCATTTCCTCCAAATTTCCAGTTTGTGTGCATAGAGGTTTTTGTAGTATTCATAAATTATATCTTGTATCTCCGTGGCATCAGTTGTAATTTCTCCTTTATTGTTCCTGATGGAGCTTATTAGAGATTTTTCTTTTCTGCTTTTCGTTAGTCTAGCCAAAGGTGTGTCAATTTTGTTTATTTTTTCAAAGAACCAACTTTTTGTTTTATTAATCTTCTGTATGGTTTCCCTGTTATCAATTTCATTTAGTTCTGATTTGATCTTAATGATTTTACTTCTGCTTGGTTTGGGGTTGGTCTGTTCTTCTTTTTCCAGCTCTTTGTGATGATTCATTAGGTTGTCTATTTGTGATCTTTTTGACTTTTGGATATAGGCGTTTATGGAAATAAACTTTCCTTTCAGGACTGCTTTAGCTGTGTCCCACAGGTTTTGGTAACTTGTGTCTCCTTTGTCATTTAGTTCAAAGAATCTTTTGATTTCCATCTTGATTTCCTCATTTATGAAGTGATCATTCAGCAGAAGGTTGTTTAGTTTCCATGACTTTGTGTAGAAATGAGAATTCCTGTTAGGACTGATTTCTACATTTATTCCACTGTGGTCTGAAAAGATACATGGTATAATTTCTATTTTTAAAAATTGTTTGAGACATGCTTTGTGTCCTAGGATATGGTCAATCTTAGAGAATGACCCATGAGCTGATGAGAAGAATGTATATTCAGTGGTTTTGGGGTAGAATGTTGTAAATGTCAGTCAGGCCCATTTGTTGTAGAGTTCTGTTTAAGTCCATTATTTCTTTGTTGATTTTCTGTTTGGAGGATCTGTCCTGTGCTGTCAGTAGGGTGTTAAAGTCTCCGACTATTATGGTGTTGTTGTTTATCCATTTGTTTAGATCAAGTAGAGTTTGATTTATGAATCTGGGTGCACAAAGGTTGGGTGCGTATATATTTAGAATTGTTACGTCTTCTTGTTGAAGTGTACCCTTCACCATTATATAGTGTCCTTCTTTGTCTTTTATTACTTTGGTTGATTTAAATACTAGGTTGTCAGTAATCAGCACCACCACGCCAGCTTTCTTTTGGCTTCCGTTTGCTTGAAATATTGTTCTCCACCCCTTTACCTTTAGTCTAACTGCATCCTTGCAGGTTAGATGTATTTTCTGAAGGCAGCAGATACTTGGCTTGTGTTTTTATCCATTCGGCCAGCCTATGTCTCTTGAGTGGGGAGTTCAGACCATTCACATTTATTGAGATAACTGATAGGTGGGGCTATGCTGGGTTAAACTTTGTTGCTTTGTTTTCTCTCTTGAGCCATTGTGGTATCTGGGCTTTGACCTTTAGCTTTGAGTAGATTTACATTCATGAGTGTTTATTGGGCTGATCTGTGGATAACACTGTTATGAGTACTTCTTGAAGGGCTGGTCTTGTCTTGGTGAATTTCCTCAGTCTTTGTTTATCTGAGAATGTTTTGATTTCTCCTTCATGTACAAAACTTAGCTTTGCAGGGAATAAGAGTCTACACTGGGCATTGTTCTGTTTCAGAAGAGTGAGAATGAGGCCCCAGTCTCTCCTGGCTTGTAAAGTTTCAGTGGAGAAGTGTGGCATTATTTGGATTGTCTTTCCTTTGTATGTTACTTGCTTCTTTTGTCTTACAGCTCGTAGAAGGGCCTCTTTAGTTGATATTTTGATCAGTCTGATGACTGCATGTCATGATGTCTTCCTATTTACATTGAATCTCCCAGGGGTCCTTTGAGCTTCTTGAACTTGTATCTGGAGATTTTTAGGAAGGCCTGGGAAATGTTCCTCTATTATATCTTCAAATAACTTGTCCAACCCTTGGGTGTTGTCTTCTTCCCCTTCTGGTAACCCTATGACCTTCGCATTAGGTTTCTTCACATAATCCCACGTCTCTTGTAGGCTTTGCTCTTTTCTCTTGTTTCTCTGCTCTATCTCTGTGACTGACTTATTTAATTGGAAGGTGTTATCTTCGATCTCCGAGATTCTTTCTTCTGTTTGATCTACCCTGTTCTTGAGGCTTTTCACTGTATTTTGTAGTTCCCTGAATTGATTCTTCATTTCCAGGAATTTGGTTAGACTTTTCTCCATTGTTTCAATTTCTTTAGTGAATTTTTGTTCTAGGTCCGGGAATCTTTTTGCATTTTCTTTGTGTTGGTTATCCAGTTATTCTTGCAAAGCATTGAATTTTCTTATGATCCATGTTCGAATTTCCTCTTCTGTCATTTTAGTGGTCTGTTTTTGGTTCGTGTTCATTTCTAAGGGGCTGGTACTCCTCTTTGGGGGTGTGCCTTCCATTTGGTTCTTCATATTCCCAGAGTTCCTTCGCTGATTTCTTCCCATCTGGATCAGTTGTTGCTTCTTGCCTTTAGGTTTTTGTTTGGATAATGACATGCCCTGTTTAGTCTCTGAGCCAGTAGGTGGTGTTCGTGGGTGAGATTCGACCACACCCTGTATGATGAGTCAGTAGATGCTGTGAAAAGGGTGTGCAGGATGTCTTCCCTGTCAGTAGGTGGTGCTCGCTTGGAGGAACAGGCTACATTGTTGTTTTTGGTTCCTGTATCCAGTTCTTGTTCCTCTGGAGAGGCACTCTGGTGCCTCAGGTATTGGGTGGGGCCCTGGGACTTCCAGGTGTGTCCTTGTTTTCTACCTCTGTGAGGGCTGGAGTGGGAGTGAGTCTGGGCAGAGCTGGGTTGGGTAAGCCTGCCCTCAGGCACCACCAATGCCGTTAGCAGGGGTCAAAGTTCTGTTCTCTGCTTTCAGGAAAAGCTGTCAGGGAGGGGCTGGAATGGCCCCGCTCAGTCAGAAAGTCTATGTGTGGGGTGGGGCTGTCTGAGACCTGCAGTCTGGGGGTCTGCTCCTTTCCACCCTCCCCAACTGGGCCTCTGCCAGCAGGACAGACCACACACCACCTGGTCTCCTTTGGCTGTGATGCCGACTGGGAGTTTCCCTAAGCAGGATTGCCGCCTGGGCTAGGCACACGGCCTCCCTTTGGGAGGAGGGTTGCCCTCAAGGATGATGATCTGCCCCTGAAGGCACACACACCTCAGTAGGCTGTTCACGTATATCCCTTCTGTGCCCTGGGCAGTGCAAGTCCTGGGTGCAGTGGATCTGGTCTGCAGGTCTGACCTCTGGGCCCTGGAGTTCAATCCCTAACCCCACCAGGGAGAGGAGTGCCAGTCCTAATTCACCCACAGGGAGCCCAAGCTGGGTTGATGTCTCTCAGCCTCAGGGTCTGCCCCGTTCTTCTGGGATCACTGGGCCAGCAGCACCTGGGAGGGCTGGCGGGTAGGGAGCTCACCATCTGAGTTCCCCTCAGGCAGCTGTAGGGCCCCAAAAGGGCAGGTCCCATTCCCTTGACCTGCCTCTGGCTGGTGGCTATACTGTCTCTCTTGGCAGCCTCAGATAGGGAAGGGGGAGGGGAGAGTGAAGCGATATGGCACCTACCTCGAGGCTCAGGTCTATGCACAGGGAGGTGCCCTGAGGGAGTTGGGAGCCTGGTGCCATGTCTGCTACCGGCTTGCCGCTCACTGCTGTTGGCTGTCTCTGGGGTGGTGTCTGCAGGTCTCTCTAACTGCTGGGGAGCCCACCAGCAGTCCAAGATGCAAGGGAGGGGAGAGTTAACCGCTCCACTTACCCTTCCTGCTGGTCTCCAGGCTACTCGGGAGGTCTCTGCTTCCAGTTCTCCTCCGCAACCTCCTCCTGTAGAGTCTCCCGTGGTCTCAGGTACCCCTCCTTCTGACCCTCCTCCGATATATGCTCGTCTGCTTGCTTCTTTCTTCTAATTTCTCCTAGAATCTGTCTTTTCTGCAGAGACACTCTGTCTGGCAGTGTTTCTCATCCACCATCCTGCTCTGCCCTCCTAATGATAGTTTCTTTGGCTGTGCAGGAGCTTTTAAATTTGATCAGGTCCCATTTGTTTACTTTTGTTGCTTCTGTGATTGCTTTGGCGTCTTCATGAATTGTTTACCTAGGCCGATGTCTAAAAGAGTCTTCCCAACATTTTCTTCCAGAATTCTTAAGGCTTCACGTCTTAGGTTTAAGTCTGTTATCCATCGTGAGTTGATTTTTGTGAGAGGTGAGAGGTGGGGATCCAGTTTCAATCTTCTGCATGTGGATATTCAGTTTTCCCAGCACCACTTATTGAATAGATTCTTTTCCCCAATGTTTACTTTTGTCCGCTTTGTTGGAGATTAGATGACAGTATGAGGCTGGTTTTATATCTGGGATCTCTGTCCTATTCCAAAGGTCTATATCTCTGTTCTTGTGCCAGTACCATGCTGTCTGGGTTACTATAGCCTTGTAGTAAAGGTTGAAGTCTGGCAGACTGATACCTCCCAATTTGTTCTTTTTGCTTAAGATTGCTTTGGCTATACAAGGTCTTCTCTGGTTCTAGATGAAGCATAGACTTATTTTTTCTAAATCTGTAAAGAATGATGGTGGAATTTTGATAGGGATTGCATTAATTCTATAGAACACTTTAGATAATATGGACATTTTAACAATATTGATTCTACCAATCCATGAGCATGGTAGGCATTTCCATCTGTGTACATCTTCTACAATTTCTTTTCTCAGTGTTTCATAGTTCTCCCTATAAATATCTTTCACCTCCTTTGCTAAACATATTCCTCAATATTTAATTTTCTTGATGCTATTGTGAAAGGTGTTGTGTCTTTGATTTTATTTTCGGCTTGACTGTTATTGGCATAAACAAATGCCACTGATTTGTGTGCACTAATCTTGTATCTTGAGACTTTACTGAATTCGTTTATTGATTCCAGGAGTCTCTAGGTTGAATCCTTGGGATTTTCAAAAACAAATACCGTATGATTCTCTCAATAGAAACAGAAAAAGCATTTGATAAAATGCAGCACAGTTTTATGATAAAAACCCTTAACAAAATAGCCATAGGAGGGACATTCCTTAAAATTATTAAGTCCATATACAATAAACATATAGCCAATATCATATTGAATGGGGAACACTGAAAGCATTCCCACTTACAGCTGGAACTAGACAAGGTTGCCCACTATCTCCACTTCTATTTGACATAGTGCTGGAAGTCCTTGCCAGAGCAATCAGACAAGAGAGGGGAATTAAGGGTGTCCTAGTGGGGACAGAAGAAGTCAAACTCTCACTCTTTGCTGATGATATGCAACTTTTTTTTTTTTTTTGCATGTGGTTACCCACTTGTCCCAGCACCATTTGTAGAAAAGGAAGGAAGAATTTGAAGCAGATTAAAAACCTGCAGTGGCTGCCACAGCTGAAGAGAGCTATCTATCCCAGTCATTGTTTGGGATGCTCAAGACTCTTTTATAGTATGCCTCCAATTTGTCTTTTCTGGTTTAACACTCTTTAATCCATTTGCAAATATTTCTTTAAATGCAAGTTATTCTGCTTACTCTTCCCTAAATATGTCTTCTTTTGTACCTTCATTTAGGGGTTGATAAACACACTTTCTTTTTGCCTTTCAACATCTTATCTCCCTCCTAAGTCCAGTGACAAATCTGGGTTTTGTAAAACCTTCCCTAACTGTGCTTAACCCAATTCTATGTCTCCTTTCTGAGTATCTATAATGAATATCATCTGAATACTGTTTAGTCTGATAAAACCTTTATCTTTCTTTCTCTGTAATTTTTTTTCTGTTGTTTTAGGGTGTTTTTTTGTTTGTTTGTTTGTTTTTAGGCAGGGTCTCTACTCTGTCACCCCAGCTAGAGTGCAGCATCATCATCATAGTTTACGGCAACCTCAAACACCTGGGCTCAAGCAACCCTCCTGCGTCAGCCTCCTGTGTAGCTGGGACCACAGGCATGTGCCACTACGCCTGGCTAATTTTTCTATTTTTTGTAGAGACTGGGTCTTGCTCTTTCTCAGGGTGGAGTTGAAATCCTGGCCTCAAGCAATCCTCCCGCCTCAGCCTCCCAGAGTGCTAGGACTACAAGTATGAGCCACTACTCCCGGCTCTGTTGTCGCTAACATTAAAAATATCAACAGCACCAATAAACCTTCTTTACTTAATTCTCTACTTGTTTTGCTTTATTTCCCCTGCTGGAGTGGGACCTCTTTAGAGTAGAACCTGTGTCTTCTTCATCTTTTTTTCTCTTGCGGGATTTAGTACTGAATCTTTAAAGGTATTGGTATAGGTATATACTTATTAATTTGCTCTTACTAATATCTCAAGGAATCAAATCGACCCATAGATTCAGGTGTATTAGAAATCATCTTCATCTGTAAAACATAGACATAAAAACTATTCCAGAAAAACTACAAACGATGTATCTGTAAACAGATCACTTTAAGTGCACTTAGAAGTTGGATATGTAAAACCTGTGGTGACATCTTTTGTAAAGTGAAGCTTTTTAGGTAAAAAATGATTAATATATATGATTATATATAATTTACAAACTTTATGTAATGTAACAATCTCTATTTAATTAGTCTGTTTTCCCTATGTAGATTTTGTGTTTTTCTGCGTTTTTTGGTGAATTTTCTGAAGGCTAGCCAAACTTTCAGCAAACTTGCAGTCTCTTAGAGACTCCTGAGGGGCAGGGTGGGCGGGGCATGGCAGGAGGCAACGGTGGGCAGCGAGGCTGCCCTAGACGTGCCCCCAGCTCTGCGCAGCCTGGCGTGGGGCCCTAACAGCCTCCCACATTGAGCCCTAGGTTCTTCATTAGGAAGTGGGGCCAGTGACAGCTTCATTAGGAAGTGGGGCTGTGGAATGAATTAGGTACAAGCACCGGAAAGCATTCATCACAGGGCCAGCACCTGGTGGCTGCTAATCCTAGAAGCCTCTACTTTTTTATGTGCCACTTCTACACATTGCTGCGTAATTCAGCTCTGTTTTTAGTTCTCACATACTTTACCCTCAGTCAACAGTCCCAGTGGCCCAAGGACTTTTGCTGCAGTAAGACATCTTCAGATGCCAGGAGCACACCACCTCTGAAAGTGAGAGCTGTCTGAATCACCCACGTGAGACTGGATGTGCTGTGTGGTCCCACACACATGGGACCACTTAAGAAATCAATGGTCATTGTAATAGAGTATGACAAATGTCCTCTGCCATTTTTAAAAGCGCTGTGGCCTCCTCCGGCTTGTTGTTGAGAGGATCCTGCCAGTTGGGAGCTGAGGGGCGGCCTGGCTCTGCACAGAGACGGCACTCGCACCCGGAGCAGGGCCCTGGGCAAGCGGCCGGCACCCCGTCAATCTGGCCACCAATGGACCATTCTCACCAGGCACTGGACTTCTGAGACCTGAGTTAGAAGTAAGTTTCGGCTAAAGTGAAGCAAGCACTCTCTGTCTGCTTGGGCTTTTCATGAGACTGTTTAAAAGATTAAGCAGTTGCTACATTGCCTTCAAGAAACCTTCAAGAAACATGGTCCCTTGGCACTATGTTTTGGCTTAATACCATTTAAAGGAGAATTGATACTTCCCTTGCCTTTATCACCTTCAGAAAACATGTCCTTAGATGGAAAATTTTTTTCTGTTTCCCTTCAAATTCATGGACCCTCCCACCGTCCGTGAGCAAACCTGAAGGGTGCTCGTCTGCACTGAGTTTTTCCCCTGACAGCATATTTGCTCGGGGAACAAGGCCATCAGCATCTCTACTGTGCACTTTTCCTCCTTATTTGATTGTCATCCTCAGGAAACAAACAAAACATAAATCCCATACCATGGTGGATGTGTACGGGCATCTTCAAAATCAGATTCTCGCCTAAGTTTCCAGTTCAGCTTGACCTCTCTGCAGTCCACCTTCTCATCCTGCCCCTTCCTCTGCTTGGAGTTTCCTCCCGCTCTGCTCAAAGCAGTAAGTTCCCACTCATCTCCCAGGCCCCAGCCCAAATGTGCCTTCCCCAGGGGAGCCTTCCTTTCCAGCCTGACCACCCCCAGCCCCTCCCCACGCAGCAGTGCGTCCCAGGCCGGACCCTGAGTCTGCTTCCCGGCGAACCGCGGGTGACGCTGCTGTCGCTGGCCTGCGGCAATGCTCTGAGCAGCGAGGATACAGTTCTCAGCACAGGGTTTGCTCTCATTTGTGTGTGTCTGTCCCATCTTCCTGCTGTAGCAGGACAGCGACTGGCTATCTCATCTCCAGTTCTCAGCACTGAGCACAGAGCCAGCGGCGACGGGGACCTCTGTCGCCCTCAGCGCGGCTTCCCTCGGTCCTCACGCGCAGTTCTCGGACGTTCGTGCTACTGTCCCCCCAGCTGTAAGGCAAACCTTTCATTTTCCGTGTTCCCTTTAAGACAGACGCAGGCTGTGGTTTGTTTTTTCAACCCAGGAAACAGACGCCTAGAGAAAGCATACAGACCGTCGGTCTGCGGCCGCTCCGGGGCGTGGGTAGGCCAGTCGGGTGGACACAGGCTCCGTTCTCATGCAGCCCAGTTAGACGGTGGACAGCCTAGTTTTCGATGTCAGACTCTGAAGATGGTGGAAGAAAGGTGGCGCTTGTGAAGAGCAAGCGGCTGTCACCCGCCCGTCTGTCCTGGGCTGGTCCCGGCTGTCCTGGGCTGGTCCCGGCTGTCCTGGGCTGGTCCCGGCTGTCCTGGGCTGGTCCCGGCTGTCCTGGGCTGGTCCCGTCTGTCCTGGGCTGGTCCCGGCTGTCCTGGGCTGGTCCCGTCTGTCCTGGGCTGGTCCCGGCTGTCCTGGGCTGGTCCCGTCTGTCCTGGGCTGGTCCCGGCTGTCCTGGGCTGGTGTCGGCTCCTCCGCACGGCGAAGACAAGACAGTTAGAAGGGCCTCGTCTCTTCACCCCAGATCACATTCTCAAGCCATTGTTCTTTCCCTTTTCTCTCTGGCTTGGTGGGTTGTTTTTTTCCCCCTTCTTCTCCTTCTTTGCATGCAGACCTCTGTAGACTCATACGTGCAGTGGGCTCGTGAGCAAAACTAAATTATATCATAAAGTGATAAAGCACACAGGGAGGAGATGACTTCAGCAGCGTTTGCGATGATGCAGTTCTGCACCACTTAAAATGGTAAGCAGCCATAAGACGTCCTGCCTGGAGAGAAGCTGGCAGAGAGCCTCTGGTCTACACTTATTTTCAGGTAGGGAAACTGAGCCCAGAGAAATCACCTGCAGTGCCAGGACCCTGCGAGCAGAGGGTGCATCTGAGCTAGGATCAGAAACCAGGACCCCAGCCGCTCTCCCTTGCATGTGGAAGCCCTTGCTCTTGAACCTGATAATTAGGACCAGTCCCCCACAATATACTTCCTGTGTCTGGGGACTCTTTTGGCCTCTGCAAGTTATTTTTTAAAAATTCCAGGTACATATCTATTTGCTCAGAATTCTCCTGCTCTTCCTCCTCTTGACTCATATTATGCAGACGTTTGGATTCTCTCTTCTCAGGCCCTGGGTCCTGCACTTTCCATCAGACATGACTTATCATACCGGGTCATAAGTGCCACTTACTTATCTGTCTCCATGTGCAGGCTGTGAGGGTCTTGAGAGCAGGAATCACGTATCCCGCACAGTATCTGGCATGTAGTAGAGTCTCAGTAAATGAAGAATCTACTTGTCAGAAAAAGGACAGTCTTGTGCACCTGGTTGGCATTCGCTTTTTTCATCCAGATCCGAATGCCTGGCTGCAGGCTTAGCTCCTCCCTTTGGAGAGGGTGCTGCTAGGCTGGCCCAGAGGCTAGTGTATGGGCCCCAGCTTTTCCTCTTTGGTTCTCGTCCACGATGACTCATGCATCTTGTAAATTGGTGTCAGTGTGCATATATAGCTAAGCTATGAAATTCTCAGAAATGTCAAAGAAAACTATAATTAATCAAAGCCAAAGCCATTAGGCGTCTGCCACCCATGTGTAGCAGAAGTGCCCAGAGCTCACCTTTATGCCACTCCCTAGGCACATCAAATACTTCACACCAGGTCCTTTCGCCACACAGTTTACACACTAGCGACGGTGACTTCACCTGGGTGGCTCAGTGGTGCATCTGTGTTTGGAGTTAAGTCCTCCATCACCTCCTTTGCAGTGGCTTTTCTCCTGTGGTAAAGTAACAAGCCCTTGATTCGCTGAGGCAAGAGCGTGGGCTCCTGGCAGTTTGGAGGCAATGAGTCCAGTGTGCGCCTCACTACCCATGGTGGCATCTCTAGGTGACAGAGTATCATGCTTCCAGTCTTCCTTCATCCAAGGTGCTTCTTTGCCTTTCTGCCACCATCCCCCTTTTGTGAGACAACTGGGCAAGGAAACCTGGGGAGCCATTCCCTCTGTGGCCAGGCCACCCTCTGTGACGCAGCCGCCATTGTGTTGCTGTAGTGGGTTTTGTCCCCCACATGGCCTTTGCACATAAAAAAATTTACACAAAGAAATAAAAAGGAAATGTATGCAATGAAGTAAAAAGAAAGAAGAATTTGGGAATGTAAATTGGTATGATCACTTTGGAAAAGCCATTTGACAGTGTCTACCATGCCCTAAGATCCAGCAATTCTACTTTTGGGAATATACCTAATAGAAATGAGGGCTTAGTCCTACCAAAAGACATATCCTAGAATAGTCATAGAACCATTATTTATAATAGGAAAAAATCTCCAAAAGTCCAATAAGAGTAAAATGGAATTACAACAGAATATACTGTTGTATATTCACACAGTAGAATACTATATAGCAGGGAAAAGGAATGCTGGGCCCAGCAACAGGGATGAATCTTACAGATGTAATGCTGAGTGAAAGAAGACAGACACAGAAAGTGTATACTGAGTTATTCCATTTACATAAAGTTCAAAAGCAGCCAAAATTAATCTATGGTGACAGAGGTCAGAATGGTGGCTACCTTTGGCGGGTGTTGATTGGGAAACAGCACCTAGGAGCCTTCTGGGATGCTGGAAATTATCTTTGTACTTATCTAGATGGTAGTTACATGGGTGTAGACCATGTAGAAATTAAGCAGTGCATATAAGATTTATATACTTAACTGTACTTAAGTTATAGATCAACAAAAAGTTTAAAAAGAAGAAAGGACTTCTTAAATCATGTCTTTCTATGTATATATATTTAGGTGAGTTTATATTGTACACATAAGCCTGAATTTTTTCCTACCACTTAGTGGCATTAGATATTGGGCTGGTCTAATCTCTCCATGCCTTAATTTCCTCAAAAAGGTGGACAATAATAATAATAATACTTCCCTTGTAGAGTTTCTGTGAGAATTAAATAAGTTAAATTAAGAATTTTAAAGCACTTAATACAGTGCCTGGCACACAGTGCTTTCTAAATGTTTATTAACTATAATAACATTCTATCAGTAGCATTTTTCAATGTCATTTAACATTCTTCATGAACATATTTCCTAAAGGCTAAAAAATAAGCTGCCATGTGGCCATATGTTAATTTATTTAGCCATTTCCCTACAATTAGACTTTTATGTTGTTTCCCAATTTAGGGCTATTCTAAACAATGGTGCAATAAACATCTCTGTGTGTAAAACTTTGCTCCTTTTCAACTTGTTTCCTTGTGATAGATTTCCCAGCAGAGTATCGTGGATCACAATGGAAATGTTGAGGCTTCTGATGACTGGCTCTTATGAATGCTGCTGTGAAGCCAATGGCACAGGAGGGGCCTCCAGTCCTTGCCGGGTCACTCAGTAATTGGTCCCCTCAGACCCCCAACTCTGGGCAGAAAAGGAAGAAAGAGATGCTGGCAGAGGAGGTGTAGAGGAGTGTGGAAGCTTTGGCAGAGGAGGGTACTGCCACACTGGTCTTGGCCGGGCCACCATGGTTAAACATAGTCTTGTCACTTTCAGAATTTTGGACTTCCTGGTGTAATATTGTTTATTTCGCTTTTACAACATTCTCCTCCCCTGACTGTAAACTGTTATACATTGGCAAATTTCTTTTTAATGAATTAATACTGATGTTGAGCAACTTCTGAGAATTCTGTGGCAGCCTGAGGTGCTGTAAATCCAGAGCTGGGAATTAAGCCCACAGTGGAAAAAACTGCCCTGTCTGAGCTCTGGGTCACCAGCTGGCTACAGAGCAGAGGTCCAGGTGCTGTCCTGGTCCTGACAGTTTGGATGCTTTCTGGCTGCCCACAGTTCTTGGTGGGACAAGAGTATAAACCTTCCTTCCATGGTGCATCCAAATCCCATTTCCTTTAGTAATGATGCTGAAATTGCTAGCTTTAGGAATTAAGAATCAGTGATTGAAATTAAAAAAAAAAAAAAGGAATTACAAGCACAATGGATCAACCTCCACAGACATTCATTTCTTCAGCTATGTCCTCAAAGAGGGGATTGTACATCTCCAACCTTGATCTGGCCCTGTCCTTGCAGTTGAGGTCTGGTCCATGATTTGACCTTGGAAGGATGAGAAGCCAAGGAGAAGTGGAGATAGGCATACATGTTTAACAAAAATAAAAACTTAAAACATGGATATATTAATGCAATGCTAACTGTCCTAAGAAGAAATGTTTGTTTGCGAATCATACACAGGCAAAGCTGTCACATTTCATGTTCCTGTGGTCTTCCATAGAAGTCATAGACTCTCCCTAGAAAATGCTAAGAAGTGTTTGAAAACTAGTGGCACTTGGAAGAGAAATAGTTGCTGTAAAGTTTTTGGCAGCGGCGAAAAGAAAAGACAGACAGGGAGAGAGTGGGGCCAAACAATGTGGCTTTATTGAGTGCTCCTGGGCGAGGTTCATGGGTCCCAAGAGAGAGGGAGGGGCTGAAAAGTTGTGCCTGTTTTAAAGGGGTGAGGGCTTTTATATTGTTTGAGGCAGGCCGGAGACTTTTGGCGGGAAGAGCTGGGGATTTTCTACTGTGACCTTTGGTGGTTATTGAGAAGTAGGAGTGTCTGGTGGTATTTGTGGAATCCAGGAACTGAAACTTGGGTATGGACTCCAGGGACCAAAACTTTCCTTATCTGGGTGAACATCCAGGTGTGGTTCTTCTTTAGCTTAGCTGGGCCTAGCAGTTATTTTTGTGGGTCTTGTGGGCTTCTCCTTATCCCTTTTGGGAGGGGAGTGGGTGCCTGCCACCAGACTTATAGTTGCCTCTTGGGAAGGGAAAAAAGGAAAGATATTTCCAAAGATTGAAATTCTTTAACATATAAATAGTCATGATGGAGTTTTTATTTAACATAGTTAAAGATGAACTCGCTGCAAGTTAAGCCACAAAGCCAGTCCCCATTAAGACTTACCTAGGGCATAATTTTTCTCCAAAGGGCTAAAGGATTTTTGATGTTACTAAGAGCAGTGTCCCTTACATTTAATGTGCAACTCATGTGGGGATATCGTTTAAATATGGATTTTGATTCAGTAGGTCTGGGATGGGGCCTGAGACTCGGTGTTGCTCACAAGCTCCCAGGGGATGCCAGTGCTACTGGTCTGTGGACTGCAGTTTGAGTAGTAAGGACACAGCCAAGGATGGAGCCCAATTTCTAGAAGATGTTGTGCGTTCTGCTACTGGGTCCCTGAGCTCAGAATGTAAGGCCTGTTGTTACTGAAGTTTCCTGAGGGGTCAACAGAGCCCCTCTTTCTAGCTGTAATTCATCAGGTGAATAGTGGCAAATATCTCCTTCCATCTCCTACATCAACCACTGAGAACATGTTGCAAACTGTTTTTTGGTGGAGTTTAAATAATGAGGCAATGTCTGCCAATGTTTCAATAGCTCAGTTCTTCCTTATGAATTCAATCTGAACCCAATCAACAATGGCATTTATTATTCCCTAAGGCCATAATCTCCACATGCTTCATATAATACAAGAGACTGTCTCAATCTTATTAACTAACCTCAGCCCACATTGCCTCTTTGCTTCCACTGGAAGTTAATTATAATGCTGGTGTTTCTAAGTCACTGTGCTTATAGTAGCCTAGAGATTTTTCAGAAGAGAATAAGAGTAATAAGTACCAGGAAGCCAGCTTTCTGAACTTCTGTTATAATGCAAAAGGCAAGTAAACCAAGTGGCATTTGCATTCAAAATTTGTAGGTTCCTTGGAATTTGGAGTTCAGGGATTATGGTGAACCTGGCAGGGCAGGACTGGGGTGGTGGCCTGTTCACCACCACAATGTTTAAGCTGACGCGGGGGTTTATCATGTGATGGAAAAATGCTTCTGCGGTAATCTGAAGTGAAAGGGGTCTGCAAACTGTGAAGACAATATAACCTCAATGTTGCTAAGTGCTCAAACACCGCGTAAGGAAGAAAGGCTGTAGGGAGACACTGAATGATAAACTCAACTAACTGGTTGAGTTTGAGTGAAGGATATGAATATTTTTCCCTTTATATTTTTTTGTGTGTCTTTTAACTTTTTAAGTAATGAGCATGTATTGACATGGCAATTAAAAAGAAAATCTTGACTCTTAAAAAAACTCAATTAAGAGCCACTTTTGTCTTATTCTTTTGGTCTCTGTCCCCCCTGCCTGCTCGGCCGTGGGCTCTCCCAGAACCTGCTGGAAGTGATCTGTGTCTGAAAGCACCATGAAGGCAGGGCCTGCTGGGGGTGGCAACTGCCCCCCAGGGGCAGGAAGGGTCTGTGGCACCCTGGGCTCTCCCTCCTTTGCTACCCACAGCCAGCCGGCCCCAGCTCCTGCTGACGCCACCTCTGTAACACGGGTCCCGGGTCCCCCTCCATGGGCGCGTGGGGAGTCCCGCCTTGCTTTGTCTTGTTTCCCACTAGCCTTCCATCAGCTTCCAGAATATCTTTTCTAAAACGAAATCTCACCGAGTCCCTACTTAAACCCCAAAGAGGCTCTACAGAGTTTCGAGGACCGAAACGTCACGCACAACGTTTGAGGCCCTTGGTCGGCCTGGCTGACTCCGAGCTCCGCCCTGGAGCCCCGATGCCACCACGGGGAAGCCCGCCGTCCCTGAACTCCGGCGGACCGCCAGACCCTCTGCCTGCGCTGGGCCGCCCCGCCCGGACGCGTCCTGTGTCCCGAGTCCCTCGGGGGCCACCCCGCCCGGACGCGTCCTGTGTCCCGAGTCCCTCGGTGGCCACCCCGCCCGGACGCGTCCTGTGTCCCGAGTCCCTCGGTGACCACCCCGCCCGGACGCGTCCTGTGTCCCGAGTCCCTCGGGGGCCACCCCGCCCGGACGCGTCCTGTGTCCCGTGTCCCTCGGGGGCCGCCCCGCCCGGACGCGTCCTGTGTCCCGAGTCCCTCGGGGGCCGCCCCGCCCGGACGCGTCCTGTGTCCCGAGTCCCTCGGTGGCCACCCCGCCCGGACGCGTCCTGTGTCCCGAGTCCCTCGGGGGCCACCCCGCCCGGACGCGTCCTGTGTCCCGAGTCCCTCGGTGGCCGCCCCGCCCGGACGCGTCCTGTGTCCCGTGTCCCTCGGGGGCCGCCCCGCCCGGACGTGTCCTGTGTCCCGTGTCCCTCGGGGGCCGCCCCGCCTGGACGTGTCCTGTGTCCCGTGTCCGTCGGTGGCCGCCCGGCCGCCAGCCTCCGAGCCGCGTTTCCAGCTGAAGCACCGCCCCCCCCGCCTCTGGCCCCAGGCCAGCAAGCAGAGGGCGACCGTGAGTGCGTCGGGGACCACAGAGGTCGCCCCCACGATGCCCGGCCACGCGGAGTCCAACCCTGGCGTGGCAGCAAAGGGAAACGCTGACAGTGGTGGTGACCGGCAAGGCCGCTGAGAGCCCGGCCGGCCCCGGGCACCCGGTCCCGGGGCTCCCCAGGAGGGGCTGCCCGACCCGCATGCGGCCTGCTCAGAGGGACGCCTCCCTTGCTGCGTGCGGCCGGCCGGTAGGGCTGGGGCGGCGGGGACGCGCAGGATGTGTGGGCCTGAGAGAGGTGCGTGGCCTCGTTTCCTTCAGTCCCCAAACCTGGCTGTGATCTTCCTGGGCCTCTTTGCTCTGGAAGCTGGGAGGCCTCAGGTGCTGCAGGGGCTGGGGGCTGAATTCGCATGCGCATCCTGCTGCTTGCAAAAGGTAACCCGAGTCACCGGCCCGAGTCTCCACGCCCTGCCTGGCCGTGGGTTCGTGGAAAGTCGCCTGGCTGCTCCGGAGGCGGAGGATGCAGAGGTGCAGAGGGCTGGCCGCGGCCGTCTTCAGGGAGGAAAGCCCTGGCTGCCCTGGGGGTTGCGGCCCAAGTCCAACGCTGGGCCAGCAGCTCCTGGGCGGCGGTGCGCCCGTGGACAGTGCGGCCGGTGGCTGGACTCGTCTACGCCAGGCCTATCCACGAGGCCCCTTCTCCGCTCTGGGGCACCCGCAGATCCGGCGTAACACTCTGTGAGGCTTGGAACAACTTGTTTTCCTTAAGGTGGTAAAAATTCCCCTTTTGGTTTCCTTTTCAGGGATGAAATGTTCTAAAACTGAATGTGCTGATGGTTGCACAGCTCTGTGAATATACTAAAAATCATTGAACCACACATTTTATTTTATTTTATTTATTTTTTTCTGAGACAGTCTCTCTCTGTTGCCCAGGCTAGAATGCTGTGGCATCAGCCTAGCTCACAGCAACCTCAAACTCCTGGACTCAAGCGATCCTTCTGCCTCAGCCTCCCGAGTAGCTAGGACTATAGTCATGTGCCACCATGCCCGGCTAATTTTTTTTCTCTATATATTTTTAGTTGGCCAATTAATTTATTTCTATTTTTTAGTAGAGACGGGGGTCTTGCTCTTGCTCAGGCTGGTTTTGAACTCCTGACCTTGAGAGATCCGCCTGCCTCGGCCTCCCACAGTGCTAGGATTACAGGCATGAGCCACCACGCCCGGCCTAAACGACACATTTTAAATGGGTGAGTTGTACTCTACGTGAATGATATCTCAATAAAACTCAACCTAGAAACAGACCCACACAAATATGCCCAACTGATGTCTTAAAGGTTCAAAAGCAATTCTACGGAGGAAGAAGAGCAGTTTCAGTGAATGGTACGGGACAACTGGCCATCCATAGGTGAAAGAATGAACCTAAATCCTCAGGGCCTAGGGCGACATGAAACCACTGAGACTGCACGCCCAGAACAGGACCATGAAATGAGAACTGGGAAGCTGGACTCCATCAGAATTACAAACTTCGGCTCAGTGAGAGACCCTGTTCAGAGGATGAACAAGCCACAGAATGAGAGAACATTTGCAAGCCACTTATCTGACAAGGACTAGCATCTAGACTATGTAAAGAACTCTCAGATTCAATGGTTAAAAAATAAGTGAGCCAATTAGGAAAGGGCTAAAAGACAGGAAGAGACATTTCTCCAAAGAGGATATATGGATTACAAACAAGCACATAAAAAGATGCTGATTAGCCATCAGGGAGTGTGAATTAAAACCTCGAGGAGATACCACTACACACCTATCAGGACAGGTAACAGAGGAGAACCCCGGTAATAGTGACAACACCAAATGCTGGTGAGGATGCACAGAAACTTGACCATCATTGTTGGTAGGAATGTAAAATGATACAGCCACTCAAGAAAAGAATTTGGCAGTTTTTAAAAAAACTAAACATGCGACTACCATATGACCCAGCAATTGCACTCATAGGCATTTATTCCAGAGAAATGAAGACTTGTGTTCACACAAAAACCTGTACATACATGTTCATAGCAGTTTATCTATAGTAGCCAAAAACTGAACACGACTCAGATGTCTTTTGATGAGTGAAAGTTAAAGGAACTGTGGTGTTTCATGTGTATCACATGTTCCGTGTATACCATGGAATCCTACTCAGCAGTAAAAGGGATGGGCACTTGAGACACACTAACCTGCATGGACCTCCAGAGAAGTATACTGAGTGGAAACAAAAGCCAACCCTGAAAGCTTGCCTACTGTGTGATGCCATCTATAAATAACATTCTTACATGACTAAATGGTAGAAATGGAGAACTGACTAATGGTTTGCAGGGGTTAAGAAGGAAGTGAGGTGGGAGGTAAGTAGGTTTGGCAATGAAAGATCAGCATGAGGGACTGTGGTGGCAATGGAACTGTTTTATGTGGCAGTCCCCCATATCCTTGAGGGGTATGTTCCAAGACCCCCAGTGAACACCTAAAATGGTGGATAGTATTAATAACAGACCCTGGATACACTATGCTTTTTCTTTTCTCTCTCTCTCTTTTCTTTGGAGACAGGGTCTCACTCTGTCGCCTAGGCTGGAGTGTGGTGGAATCATCATAGCTCACAGCAACCTCAAACTCCTGGGCTCAAGCAATCCTCTTGCATCGGCCTCCTAAATAGCTAGGACTACAGGCATGCTCCACTAAGCCCAGTTAATTTTTAAATAATTTTTTGTAGAGACAGGGTCCTACCATGTTGTCCAGGCTGGTCTGGAAATCCTGGCCTCAAGCAAGCCTCCCACCGAGGCCTCCCAAAGTGCTAGGATTACATGCGTGAGCCACCACGCCCAGCCACATTTTTTCTTATGCATACTTACCTATGATAAAGTCTAATTTACAAATTTGGCACAGTAAGAGATTAACAACAACAGTAATAAAATGGAATAATTATAAGAACGTGCTGTAATAGAAGTTATATGAATGTGGTCTCTCTCTCAAAATCTTATCAAACTGTACTCTCTCTTCTTGTGATGGTGTGGAGTGATACAATGCCCACCCGATGACGTGAAGCGAGGTGAACAATGCAGGCCGCCATGCCGTAGTGCCAGGCTGCCACTGACCTCCTGATGACTCACCAGAAGGAGGCTCGACTGCTTTGGCGATCCCGAGTGGTTGAGCCATGATGACGTGGATGGCTGGATGTCAGGAGCAGATGAGCTTCAATAGTTGAAGACTTTTTTTTGAAGGACATTGTACTCAGAAGTAGTTGTCTCTTTTTAACTTGTCAAAGTGTTGCTGCAGAGGTTGTAATCCTTCGGTGATCATACGAGTGACTTAATACTGCATTCCATTTGAGGATTGCATTGCATAATTTTACCCTTTAATGAGTGTGAAATTTGAGACATTTGGGGAAATTTCAGTAAAGTCTACATTGTTAGTTCCGCTTCAGTTTCTGGTTGATGCGGGTAACTGAAACAGAGGAAAGGGAGCCACAGAGGAGGGGACCACTGTATCTGCGTCTGGCTATGCAGATGTATGCACGTGGCGCTGCACAGACATCAGAGCGTGGATGGGCGTTCTGCTTTCAGCTCCATTAACAGATGTTGGGACCAGAGCCGGAAGTCTCAGGGCTCAGTTCCGGTATTTCTTCATTGATTCATAGAGCATCACTCTCCCTATAGTTATATATAAGTGACCCCTGCGAGTGTCAGTTTCTTCATCTCTTACATGTGGTAAAGATAAAATGAGATGGCACCCGTAATGTGTGTGTCACATGACCTGGCACCTGGTGGGAGGGGAGTAGTGGTGGCAACAAGGCAGACACTGTGAAGGCTGGCTGGGAGCCACAGACAGAATGGCCCATGTTGGGAGTGAAGAAAAACGTCCTGGAGGAAACACACATTTAGTGATATACTTGTAGTCATTAAATCAGGCTTAGAAATATTTAATAACTTGGAAAATGGCTTAAGTTACCCTGTTACATAAATAAAGCATTATCTCAATTCTGCATGTAAAAGATACATTTTTTAAAAAGTGAGGATGAAATCTGTCCCAGAGTTAACAGTATTTGTCTCTGATTGGTGACCTGTCCTTTGATATCTCTCTTCGAAATAATAATATAGTGAGATAGTGAAGGAAAAGAACAAAAGAAATGCACACGTAGACTGCTAAGCAGACTTTTGTGGGAAGCTTTCCAAGAGGGTAAAATGGGACCACCCCTACCCCTTCCAAGGACAAGCCATGTAGAAGCACTAACCCAGGAGAAAAGAGAAGCCAGAATTGAGGGGAAAGCGGGAGTTCTAAGTGGTTCTCAAATCAAGCATCGGAACCTCGAACGAGAGCACTCTACTAATTTGCTCAGATTGCCATAACAAAGTACCACAGTCTGAGTTGCTTACACAACAAAGGTTTATTTTCTTACAGTCTAGAAGTTTGAGATCAAAGTGTCTGTAGGGTTGTTTCTTCTGAGGCTTCTCTTCTTGGCTACCTAGATAACCATCTTCTCTGCTATGTCTGCACAGGCTCATTCCCCCATGGGTGTCTCTGTTCAAATTTCCTCTTCTTATAAAGACACCTGTCATAATAGATTAGAGTCACCCGAAAGACCTCATTTTAACTTAAGTTCTTCTTTAAATACCTTATCTCCAAGTATAGTTACATTCTGAAGTACTGGGCAAAAGGACATGTGAAATTTGGATGGGCACAATTGAGCCCACAACAAGCATAAATACTATATGGCCAAAGTGTCCATAAACAAAGTTAAAGACACACTGGGAGAAATGTTTGCAACATGTATAATATACAAAGTCTTCTTATCCAGAATACATACCATGTTTATATAAATTCATAAGAAAAACATAACCCAATAGAAAAATGGGCAAAGACTATCAATAGGCAATCACAGAAAAATAATACAAAATAATAAACATGTAAAAAGATTTTCACCTTCATTTATCAGTTTTATGCGAACTAAAGCAAAATGAGATCTTTTTTCACCTATCAGATTGGCACAAACTAAAAAAACCTGGTAGCAATAAGTCTCAGCAAGGATGTAAGAAAGTGGGAACTCAAAAACACTAACAAGAAACATAAATTGGAATGTCTTTCCCGAAGACCGTGTATATTAAATTCTAAAGCATGTATGTCTTTAACCCAGTGTTAAAATCTTTTAGCAATCAATGATACCAAAACAGTTGCACTTGTGCTAAAGAGTATGTATAGCAGGACTTCTCTCTCTATTTTTATTTTGCTGTAAATGTCAAAAAGCATGTAATGTCCATTCAATGGGTGAGAAGTGAAATATGGTCATTATACACCCCAACAATGAATGCAATACACCCATTATAAAGAATGAGATGGGCCTTCATGTACTGAGATTAAAATAAAAATTTTAAAGGGAAAAAGAGCCAGTTTGCAGAACTATGTTCTGGTGTGGTCCATTGTATGTTTTTATAATTGTATATTTGTACAAATATATATATATATATACACACACACATATAGGTAAGTACATAAACAGTTTTGTAAAGATATTAGCCAAACTGGCCAGTAGTTACCTCTAGAGGTGAATGAAGGTGCGACTGGGGCAGGTGCAAGGGGACTTTTCACATTTTGCTCTGTGTCCTTCTGTATGATTTAATCTCTGTACAACCTGAATAAATAAAAACTGGCACGTTCTGTTTCACCCTCTCCCCACCCCCAAAACACACAGAGGCAAGGAAGAAAAGAAAGGTGTCTGCTTCTGAAGACCTGTACAGAGCCTCAGCTCCTCTCAGGCAGCCACCCTCACGGGAGCCTTGGTTGCCACAAATGTTTGCTTCAATCAGTGTAATTAGCAAAGCATCAATTAGGCTAGAAGGCTGAAGGCTCTGAGCCCTTTTGATTTGCTAGGGCTCTGTTCCTCCTTGCCGCTCTGTGTCACACTCCTCATCTTTCCTAAGTGGTTCATTGGCGGCTCTGACTTGCAAACTTTTCTGCTATTCTCCCAAACTGCATCTTCTCCTGTTTCCCAGTGAGAAGTAGCACTGTGTCCCCAGTCATGAAAGCCAGAAACCTGTGTGTCATCATCGCCCCACCCCCATACGCTGCCGACCACTAAACCCTGTGGAGCTGACTCTTAAATGTCCCTCAGCTCAGGCCCCTTATTCCGTCTCTGCTGCAAGTACATTATTGCCTCTGACCCAGACAGATTTCCATTCTCACCTTTCACCACTCCATCCTCCTTACAGCTGCCAGAGAAAGCTTTTTATAAAGCAAACCTGACCATGTCCTGTACAGCTCTAAACTTTGCTGGTGCCCCATGGCCTATTGGATAGAGCCCAAACCCCTCAACATGGTATACAAAGTCCAGTTCCAGTGGCCAGCCCGTCAGCCCACTGCAGGCATCTTGGTCGTTCCCACACCCCTAGACCTTCATACACCTTTGCCTTTGCCTATGCTGTTCCCT
>VSMD01027506.1:0-26761 GCA_008750895.1 Mirza zaza | reverse complement strand
TCTGTTTTCTCATTCAAGGTTCTATCCACTGGTATATTCGCCAGGGTTCTCCAGAGATTGAATCAATAGGACACACAAACACACAGGAGGGGGTTTCTGGGGGGATCGGGCTTACTCAGAGATGGAGGCCGCGAAGTCTCGCGATACACAGGCTGCAAGCCGGCGCCCGGGATGCTGGTGGCGGCGCGTGGTCGAGTCCGGAGGCCTCAGGCCCCGGGAAGCTGATGTAACCTGGAGTCCAACGGCCCGGGGAACCTGGAGTTCTGATGTTCGAGGACAGGAGAGGAACTATCTCCCAGCTCCAGAAGGTAGATACTATTGTTAGCCTTTATTGTTTTTGTTCCCTCAGGGCCCTGGGCGGAATGATATCTGCCCACACTGAGGGCGGGGCTTCGCCACCTCACCCGCTCACACTCCCGCGCTAGTCTCCTCTGACTGCGGGTACCCCCACCGCCACACCCCAAAACAATGCTTTCCCAGGTCTCTAGGTAGTCCTTGATCCGCTCATGCTGACAGTGAAAATCCATCATCACAGTTGGGGAAAAAGAAAAAAAATTCCTAGCCTCCCCCTGAAGCAAGGTATGGACACGTCCGTATGTTCTTCCACTGTTTTGTGCCACTTCCAAGTAGGGTCTTAAAGGAAGAGGCCGTACCCTGCTCCCCTCGAGCCCGCCTTCACTGTGAACACAGTGGTAGGAACTGGGCCATCGAATATCCCGCAAGTTGGAAGCTACCCGTGTCAGAGAAACAAGAAAGAAGAGTCAGGGTCCTGCAGTTCATTGTGCCTACCAGATAGTAAATGAGTAAACTTGCACCCTACTGAAGCCGCCGTTACTTTTTACTGTCACTCATAGCTGAGGCTAACTCGAACACATTGACTGTCCCAAAGTTAAGGTCTGCAACAGCTTACTATGGGATTTATTTTTGAGGGGCAGAGGTAGTGCTGGGGATGGGAGGTGGCTGAGGAACAGGAGATGAAGCTATGGGAGGAGCAGTATTAGTTGTGGAGAAGAACTCAGACTACCTCTGCCTTCTTTGGCTTTGAGGACAAATGTCCTTTGGCTTTGAGGACAAATGACCGCAATATTTGTAACCTACAAACCAAAAGCATTTTCTCAAAACTGATAGTTCCTGGAAAGAGAGACAATAGGAGGAAACCAATATTTATGTCTAGGTCCTGTGTGCTGGAACACTTTTCATTTGATCTTAGTCCTGCATGGGTAAGTCTTGGTGTTTTAGCTGCTGCAAGCTTGGTAGGAAAGCACTAGAACCACTGTGACTCCAGGCCCATATTCTCGCCAAGACAGCTCAACTGCACCACTGCAGAGTGAGTGTCAGCTGAAAATCTTCCCATCCATCGTAACCATCCTTGCCGTACACTTGAGCCTTCTCAAAACCACCTTGGGAAAGTTAGTAATCTTGGAATGGTGCCTGTGAACAAAGCCGGAATTACTCTGTTGAGGTCATGCTAAGGAAATATTTTTTTTTCCTTATTTGCTTTCCTCATTGGACACCTTCAATAAGTAAGCCCTCCCTTAGATACAAGGAGACAGAGAATGGACCCTGGTGGGCAGAATTTTGAGAAGGCCCCAGGATTCTCAGCCCCTAATACAAATACACCACCCAGTTTTTCACAAACAAGCACTAATATGGGTGCAGATGTGAGAGATTTTACAGATGTGATCACATCTCAAATCAGTTGACTTTAAGATAGGGAAGATTACCCTAGTTAGGCCTGACCTACTCAAGTGAGCCCCTAAAAAGACTGTGCTTCTCGTGGTAGGAGAGATTCAACTGAGGGATTGGTGGCTTGGGAGATGGTGGGGGGACACATGGCCTGAATCTGAGAGTGGCCCCTGGGAGCTGACAGCAACCCCCACCTGCCAGTCAGCAGGAAAGTGGGGCCCTCAGCCAGTCCTATAACTTCAAGACACTGAATTCTGTCAATGATCTAAATAAGCCTAGAAGAAGACCCCAAACTGAAGACATTACATCCTGGCTAACCTTCTGAGACTCTGAGCAGAGAACCCAGCCATAGCAAGCTGGATTTCTGACCTATGTAATTGGGAGCTCATAAATGCAAAATGTTTTCAGATGCTATTTGTGGCCATTTGTTACAAAGCAATAGAAAACTGATACAGACACTTACTTCCCTGAACAGCTGCTTGGTGCCTGAGGGGAGAAAGAATTAGGGTTAGAGATGGATTCTCCAAGCAACTCCTGCATCTCATATTGAATTCAGAAAACAAATCAAGAATTCTATTTTAACACAAAATTATTTTATTAGACCAGAATGATAGCCTCAAGACAAACCTAGAATGGTTTTGACACAGACTTTAACCTAGAAAAAGAATACACTCCGTTGGGATGTTTTTCCTGACAAAAAAATAAGATTTACCCCTTCTCCTACTAGGGGGCCACCCCTCCCTGAATCAGAAAGTCATTAGAGGATACAAAGTTTTTATTTTTTAAGGATTCACCCTACTTATCTCTATACCTGTCCACATAAGACAGTGAACTAAATGTCTTCACATCCTCTTAAATGAGCATGAATTGCTATTGGTTTCAGGTTTTTTCTGACCAGATTCTGCACCAGCATCCCCTGTAGAGTAGCCTCCTGCAGAGGTGGACAGATTCTTGCAGCTGACTTTTTACTTTGCTCCCACTTCTCACCCATTCAGGAGAGGCTTCCTATTTGACCATTAGCAGTTAACCGTGTAAATCCATGTCGGTAGAAGTTAGTGGCATGCTCCCTTCTCAGTCTTACAAAAGCCTGTACCAGGTCCTTATAGATTCTTACCGGTGGCTTTCCACTTTAAGAAGTGAAATCCTTCTTCAAGGGAGTGTTACAGAGAACCACAACATACAGGTAGAAGATGAGCTTATCTAGCCCTCTGTTGATCCAACAGCTACCTGATGCCTGTCTCTGCATGCACACACCTGTTAGAGTGTAACGGTGTGGGAAGAAATACACATGTGGTCCCCACCCCCTGGGGCAGTTTTTCTAGCCTGCAGGTAGCTGTGTCAGTTTAGTGAATTACAACGAGCTTTACAGAATCAAAGATTCAACGTGCCTTTTCCACAGCAGGGCTAACTGTGCTCCAGGAGCTGCCTGTCCCCAGTTAGGCCACAGTCTGTGTTCCCATGAGTTGTGGTCAGCAGGATGAACGCCACCAGCATAAGAGTTACAGTCTAATGCAGGAGAATCAAAAAATAAACTGCAACACTGACTAAGGCCATGAATGAGAGGTACAAAGGACTATGAGGTTTATATGTGAGAGGCAGAATTTAATTATCCAAGGAGATCTGGAAACATTTCCTTAGGCAGCTCGAGCTCAGGAGGCAGGAAATATGTGTGTGTGTGTGTGTGTGTGTGTATGTGTGTGTATGTGTGTAGGGGCGGCGGGACTGGGAAAGCAAAGATGCCCTTCACCCTCGAGATCCTTCATCAGTCCCTAAGACTGATTTCTGGAGGGAATCATTGCTGGGCAAATAGATAAATGAAACCAATATTGTTTAAGATGATTGTTGGTTTGGAAGGAAAGCAATTACCAAGTACAGGACAAATGGATCCTCTGTTTCCTCCTGTCATCTAGCTGTGTCTTTTATCTTGTCGTTTCAAAACTTTTAAGGTTTTGAAAGGTTAGTGTTTTACATGATGGTTTTCATGGCTCCATCATGGGCCTTCCTACGTATCATGTGAATTTACATAAAAGGTAGGGATGCCACAAGGGCAGTATTTTTATGCTATCTGGAAGTTTTATATTTAGAAAGCCAAACTCAAGAGTAGGCTTCCCTAAACTTTTGAGTGAGTTTAGTCTTGCTATATAATTCTAGCAAATTTTACCAAAGGGCGTTATGTTTGGTCTCATTTATAAAGCCATACTATTTCATATAGTCAGGCTATAGTTATCAATTTAACATAGTCAGTGTCTTTAAATACTTCAATTGTCTGACTTAGGATAAAACTCCCTCAGCATGAAATTCTTATAAGTGATAAATCAGGCTTATAAAAATAGTGAACCTGAAATTCTTAAGCATTGCAATGTTTTATATATATTTAGATCCCTACTTAGAATTTAGAATGACACTTAGGATGACAAATCTAAATCAGTGACTCAATTGTATGTTTTAAATTGCTGTTATGGGCCGGGCGCGGTGGCTCAAGCCTGTAATCCTAGCTCTTTGGGAGGCCGAGGTGGGCGGATCGTTTGAGCTCAGGAGTTCGAGACCAGCCTGAGCAAGAGCGAGACCCCATCTCTACTATAAACAGAAAGAAATTAATTGGCCAACTAAAATGTATATAGAAAAAATTAGCCGGGCATGGTGGCACATGCCTGTAGTCCCAGCTACTTGGGAGGCTGAGGCAGCAGGATTGCTTGAGCCCAGGAGTTTGAGGTTGCTGTGAGCTAGGCTGACGCCATGGCACTCACTCTAGCCTGGGCAATAAAGTGAGACTCTGTCTCAAAAAAAATAAAAAAAAAAATAAAAAAAAAATTGCTGTTATGTGGCTATTTCTATAAGCCAAGTTCTCCTGAACATTACCAACAACACTGAATAGGTTTTTACATATTCAAAAGTGTGAGCCAGGAACACTCCTATAATCCTAGGACTTTGGGAGGCTGAGGTAGGAGGATCACTTGAACCCAGGACTTTGAGGTTGCAGTGAGCTATGATCATGCCATGGCACTCTAGCCCAGGCAACAGAGC
The DNA here is from genome assembly GCA_008750895.1 of Mirza zaza. Classification (NCBI taxonomy): domain Eukaryota; kingdom Metazoa; phylum Chordata; class Mammalia; order Primates; family Cheirogaleidae; genus Mirza; species Mirza zaza. The sequence continues at coordinate 22,051 of VSMD01027506.1, read as the reverse complement.
AAGACCCTGTCTCAAAAAAAAAAAAGCATGAAGAGTTTGGTGATATTTGAGTTGGAAAATGCTAGCCCACTAGGAAATGGTTAAACGAGATTGCCCTGGGCTACAGATCTCAGCTGGGTATGAGCTCGGAGGTGCAGACACCCAGGATGCTTCTCCTCCTCACCCACTGAGGAAACTGACATCAAACCATGTGATTCTGATGAATCCCTTCCTATGTGATTTTTTCTTTTTGTAGTTCTTTTGCAGCCTGCTTGAAGTGGCATAATGATCAGATATGTCAACAAGGATGTTGACTGGGACCTTGTCAGAGGCCCTGGTAGGGCTTGCTGACTCTTATTCACCCATTGGTGACCCCATAACCCTTCTAGTTTCTATTGCCAAAGCTTGAAACATCCCTCCCTCCTAATAACATATGCATACATCACTCAATAGATTTTACATGTCCTTGGCTCTTAGCATACTCAAGTGTCTTTCATTTAAATTGAGAGTTTGATCTTGATGGAATGTTGCATTTTTTCCATATATAGACATTTCTGCTACATGCATTTTCCTTAAAAACAAACAAAAAGACACCTCACTCTGCCAAAATAATGTACTAAAAATAATAGTGCTTCTATAAGTGTTAGGGTAGAACACTCAATCCCTATACAACTCAAAACAGATGCTTATAAAAATGTTAACAACCTTTAAAAAAAAAGCCACATGTGAAATCAAAGACATATAAACTTCTAACAACAACACAAACAAAAATATAGGGTAACTGTTGATTCAGCTTTTTCAAGAAGTGAAAGTTATTTGATAGGAGGTTGGGGAAAGGGTTGAGGCTGCCAAGTTAGGGTGGCAAGGGCAAAACACAGAGGCCGCAAAAGCAGCATCTCTGCAACAGAATCCCGTCAACCTGAGCTAAGAGTATGGGGTGAATGGTCTTCATGGCAGCGGGGAGGTTACCACACGAACATCTTGTGCACTTGGCTGTGTCAATGCAGTTGCCTTCAACTGCTCTTTTTGGAACCAAACTTCAACGTGCTAGGAAAAGGGCATGTTTGAACCGGTGTGCTTTTCTTGTCATGCTAAAACAATGCCCTTATTTTGCATTATAGGAACATGCTGTTTTTAGCCTTACAGTTGATTTCTAATCCTATAGGACAATTCCCAAGGATGTTTAAGATATAATTGAACTTTGAGTTCCACCTGCCTTCTATGATCTTCATAACTGAGACTTCTCATTCTGCATATTCTTCCTGGGCAGTTATGAGACTTCATAACTGAGACTTTTCATTCTGCATATTCTTCCTGTTCTCTAGTCCTCAGTTACGTTCTATATCCCAAAACTTTATCTGTAGTCTAGACCCTCCTGCTGACCTTCAGACTCCTATAAACATACATATTAATTACCAGGACTTTCTATTCAAATATTGTGCAGGTACCTCAAAGTCAGCATTCCAAAATGAGATGTATACACACACATATACACCCTTTTCCCTCCCTATGTCAAAGGCAACACATCACTGCAGTTGTTCAAGAATATTGGTAATTACTACTGGGGACTTCATGAAGATAAAAAAAAAAAAAGAACAAAGAATATTGGTATTGTCTTATTGAATGAGTACCTTCCCCATACTTCTCTAGTTAATTACCAAGTCTTAGGTATGTAAGACTTTACACTTAGAGAGCCCACTTCTCTCTATCTCACTGCCATTGTCCCAGTTGAGCTTTTAGCTGAGAACTGCAAGCAAATTGCAAGTTCTATGACAGTTTTTAACTATTCTGATCCCAACCTGCAGCCAGTTATACAAAAAAAAAATTGATCATGCCAGTCTCTTGTTTAACACTTCAGTGCACATGCATCTACTTTGGGATCAAGTAAACTTCTTTATGCTTTACAAGACCCTGCCTATTTTCTCCCAAATACTGAAGGGGAGCTTGGGTTACTCCCACTTCAGTCCTTTCTACATAACAATGGTGCCTCTGGACCTCCTTCTTCTCTCAGACCCTAGCAGAGTGGAAGAAATGACTCTGAGGGAGAGTCCTTAAGTATTTTTTAGGAACTGTGTCTAAGTCTGGTTTCTTTATATATCCACTGCAGCCATTTCACTATAGGTTTGGGATTGTGACTGTCCAATTACTTTTTGGACTTATTCTCAGTGCTAGCTTCCATGAGGCTAGAACTTACTATATTTTCCAGCCTTTAGGATAGTTCAAGTCCTCACATTTAAGCAGACTAGTATTCATGAGAATACTAGTGAAAAGGAGCTACAACCTCTGACCCTGGACTCACTGAAAATGTATAGTGAATCATGTGGCCATCCTCATTTGGAGGAACCCCTAGCATACTTTGTTTTTCTCTTCTAAGGGAGTTATTCTCTTGTGAGACTCTACTGCCTTGTGTAGAGAATTCAGGATTTCTTGGACCTCATTCTAAAGAGGATCACTATTCACTCCTCTTGGTGGTTGCTATGCTAGATCTATAAAGTAGAAAAGGTATAGCACAAACTTAGGCATGAATTAGAATGTGAAAATTAGCAGTTACTCCGAGTCAAAATGGGGCTGTTGGTGCTTCTGAGCTTCTAATGTTGACAGTCAGGGATGGAAAAATAATTTAGGTGATAGGAATTATTTTGAAGACCCAGGGTCTTAAGGAAAGAAGGAATGAGAACGAACCCCTGGAATTTTCAAAGCGAATATAATCTAACCGTGAAGATTTCTTTTGCCTTCTCATTGGTGAACATTGTGTGAGACTTGTTCCTGAGACAGAAAGCAGATCTCACAAAGGGGCATCTGATCTCTTAGCACAGACCCTCTTCTGTTTTCCTTGGTGTACCTCATCTATGCTATTCTTGAAATTCATTATATGCCATCTCAGGTGCTCTCCTATCTCAGCCATCATCCCATGTCAACTTGTAAATATCCTTGCACTTGAGACAGGTGCCACAACCAGGAGTTTCTTTCCAACTGCTTAAGAGGCTCTTATCATAGCAAGACCTGTGTCCACATTCAGCTGCAAGCAGTGTGTACAAGTAGAACAAGACAGCTCTTTTTTTTTGAGATTAGGTAGTTCCAAGGTAGTCTTTGTCCTTTTTGGGGAGGGAGAGAAGGATTAAGGAGAAGAGAAAAATAAATAAAACTCACTCATCTTAACCGAAATTTGTCCTTGGTTTCAGCTCACAATCACATTCCTTCTTCTTTTGAATCTTCTTCTGAGTCACACTTGCCATTCTCAGCCTGTAGAGAAGTTGTCTGGGACTTAAGTCCTCTATCCTAGACCTCTCTCAGAATGTTGTTATCTACACACTGGCAGTTCTTGTGTGTAAGAAGAGGCAGGAGACAGTTTTGGTAAGAGACAGAGTAAAAGCATGCCCCGGGAGCCAGTCTCCAGCTGCCTGGAAATCCAGCCTTTGTGGGGTCGTTTGATTTGTTCCAGCCATGGTTCTCAATCGTCCTTGTATAGTAGAATTACCTGGGAAGCTATAAAGATTCTGATGCCTAAACCTGTGGCTTCCAAGCTTTAGAGTACTATACATCAGAATCACATGGGTGTCTTGTTAAATGCACAGATTGCTGGACCCCACCTGTAGAGGTTCTGATTCAGTAGATCTGGGCTGGTGCCCAAGAGTTTGCATTTCCAACGAGTTCCCGGTGATGCTAATAACTACCCACTGAGTACTCTACATCGATTAGGCGCTATACCCATTTAACCAGAACCTCTAGTGGTGGGACATGGACTTCAGGTTTTTTTGTTTTGAGACAGACTCTCACTCTGTTGCCCAGGCGAGAGTGCCATGGCATCAGCCTAGCTCACAGCAACCTCAAACTCCTGGGCTCAAGCAATCTTCTGCCTCAGCCTCCCAGGTACCTGGGGCTACAGGCATAAGCCATCATGTCCGGCTAATTTTTACTATATGTTTTTAGTTGGCCAATTAATTTCTTTCTATTTTGCCCATCCCCTGTGTCCCAGCTCCTGAAAGACATTTAGCTCTTAGTTCTTAGATTTGTGGCTGTTCTCCCTGAGGAATCTTGCACAGTTCCTGGGCATTATTATGAACAATGACAATGAATCCCATATGAGATTCCCTAGAATCCTATAAATTCCCAGCTACACCTAGAACCACCATTCTTTCCTAGGATTCTCACCAACTCCATTGGCATCTCAGCCCAGCGAATGTTTCCTTGGGTCTTTGCACCTCAGCAGCCAAGGAAGAGCTATGGTGGCAAAGAAGGCTCCCATTTGGTTTTTCTCAACAGGCTCCACTGGCTTTCTGAAAGGGACGTCATAAGCTTACCTAGAAGTAAGCACTCTCTTCTCTGACCTTAACGTCTATGACTACAAATAATCGATAGGCATGGAAGGAGTGTCCTCTGGCAGCATCCAGCACCAATTATTATTGGGTAGTTGGGGGCAGGGGAGACCCTCAGCCCATCCAACTTCAGGGCTGGACTTAAGGGGATGTTTGCCAGCCAACCTGCTTTTGAACACAATTGCAGATGCCTTGAGTTTAATGTCTGTGGCTCATTCGGCTCTGTGGGAATGGCGGCATAGCTCTGCAGTTGATACCATGGACTCTGAAATGAAGCCACGTCTGTGAATCCAGGACAAGTTACATGACTAGAGTTTGTTTTCTCATCTGTAAATGGGGCTGGAACTAATGTCTACCTCACAGGGCCATGGGGAGGATTAACTAATCTTCTAGGTGTTGAGAATGGCACCTGGCACAAATGAGTGATATTTGTATTAGCTATTCTCACGTTTTTTCCCCTAAAGACACTATTTTTTGGTGAGAGATAAAGAGTCTTATGAATAAATATTAAGATTTTCTTAAGAAAAGCAGAAAAGTGGATGTCCTCATTAAAAAGATGAGGAAGCAACCTGTATACACATAAGCATCTGTTTCTCCACCCGTACAATGCTAGTCTAATGTGGAATGATAATTTATTTTCTAATCCACTGGGTGGATCACACCACTTAGAACTCAAAATGTGTTTAATAATTCCTGCAGAATTACGTGAAAGGGTTTCGTATGATAGAAACAAGACAGAACAAGTGACCTTTGCATTGTTAAGGTGTTTTTTTATCCACCTTATCCTTTCCCAATATTAAATCCTATTCACATAGAAGTAATTAAAATTATCTCTAATAATATTAAGTCCCAGAATCTGTATTAGAAAGGGGAAAGAAGTTAGAAAAGAAGTCCTTTTTCTTAATAGCCCATCCAGAATTTAGGGTATGTTTTTAAAATTCTTATTTATACTTGTTTGAACTGCTTTGAAAAGATTTCTGCTCAGGCTTCCCAACTCATACAAGTTCCTTTTGACTTCCCTTTTTATCTCTTTAGAAGACAAAGTGCATAAAGCCTTCAGCATGAAGCCAGAAAGAGAACATTCTCAACATTTAATTTTTCTTAAAGCAAGGGAAGAACAAGAGAGGCTTTGTTATCCAGAAACAAACAAACAAAACACTTTACCTTAAATCACCAGGTAAGATGAGAGTAAGTTGTCAAAGCTTTAGACAGTAAGCTCAAATGGCCCACTGAGGCAACTTGGCAGGAGTGGCTGGTTACAACTGGCAACTAACTCTATGGAGTTACAGGACCTGGGCCCCTTCCCCCACAGACCTGGCCCCCATGTGCTGCTACCTCTTTATAAAGGTGAATATTTCCAAACCAAATTGTAAAGATTTAAATATTTCTCAGAAAAAAGAATGTTGCAATGTAGAATTTTTTCACTTGTAATATTTTGACTCACTATCAGATCATATATTTTACTTTATTTATTTTTTGAGACAGAGTCTCACTCTGTTGCCCCGGGTAGAGTGTAGTGGTGTCATCACAGCTCACTGCAACCTGCCATGCCCAGCTAATTTTTCTAGAGATGCGGTCTCATTCTTGCTCAGGCTCGCCTCGAACTCAAGCAATCCTCCTGTCTCAGCCTCCCAGAGTGCTAGAATTATAGGCGTGAGCCACCATGCCTGACCACCCCCCCCCCCCAGGCCATTCCTTCTGTTATATATTCCCCACTGTCAATGTTAAAGGGTCAACTGTATTTTTAAAACCAGGCTTTTAAGCAAAATATTTTTCAGATAAGCCCGCATCTAGCCCACTGCCTCACCAATAAATAAGTTCTCACTATATCTGCAAAGTTTCCTTTTTCTGTATGCTCTAACCCTAATTTCATTGGGGTGATAGTTGAGACTATGAACCCCTTGGGTTACCCTTGGCATCACCTTCTTAGGAGGAGGCAAGCCAGAGAGGAAGCTACTTGAACTATTGATCTCAGAAATCATGTCTGGCAAAGCAGTGCCTTAAGGGTTGAGGTAATGTATTTTGGGAAGGCTAGCCCACTCGATGAATTTATTTCATCCATGAATTAAGCCTAGTCATTGAGTTCAGAGAGATGACAAGGAAGTCTGTATTTCCAAGAGTGAGTATAGCCAGTGATGTCAGATATCTGTCCCACCATCACACCCCAAGACAGCTGTCCAATTTCCTTTTGACAGCACTTGAAGAGGTAACTGGAAACTTTTACCCACTCACAAGTCAAAAAGTGAGATGCAGTGGTGAGTGGACAAAAGAGAATGACTGGGAGGTGGGACACCCAGTTTCCTAGTCTTGCTATGAATCATGTAGTGAGCAAGTATGAGGGACCAACCCCAGTTTATTTGAGCCTCAGTTTTCTTCATCATCTGTGGAAGGTAGTTGGACTACATGACCTCTGGCTTCCTGCTAGATATAAGACTGTGATTCTTGTGTCTTTTGCAGCAACATGGATGGAATTGGAGGCCATTATTTTAAATGAAACAACTCAGACACAGAGAGACATATACCACATGCTCTCACTTATAAGTGCCAGCTAAACTGTGTACACATGGACACAAAGAGTTGAATAATAGATAGTGGAGCCTTGGAAGGGTGGGAGGGTAGGAGGGGGTGAGGGATGAGAAATTACTTAATGGGTACAATGTGCATTATTTGTGTGATGGATACCCTAAAAGCTCTTACTTCACCACTACATGATCTATCAATGTAACAAAATTAACATCAGTCCCTCATAAATTTATACAAATAAAAAGATGTACTCCAGATAGAGTCTTCAATTTCATGCCAAACAATGCCTTAAACATGAAATATTATAGCATATTCTTCTTGCCATCATCTCATCACATATATATTCTAGAATATGTGACTATAATAAATGTGTTTTATATGATTGCTAAAAAAGACTGCATTCTATAATAATATGATTCCTCTATTTGTTCATTTAAAACTTATTTACCGATAGATCAGGCTCTTGCTATGTGCAAATAATTCTTCTAGTCACAGACGAATAAGACATGGTTATTGTGTTATGGAACTTATAAAAGAAAAGGGTTTATGTGGAAGAGAGAAATGGGGTAGAACAGATGGGTGCAACTTGAACATAGACTATTCCAGTCTTCCTATTCCAAATTGGAATGCCAGCTCTGTGATGGCATTCTCTCTATTGTGAGGCTTGTTCTAATGATTCTGGTCCACGTCAAAGACTCTTGGGTTTGTGTGGGAATCACATACTGAGTGGAGATGGTAGTTTATAAATTCTTTATCCAGTGGTGGCAGTTAGTGTTGTAGATTTTTTTTTTTTTTTGCTTCACCCTTACTTAAGACTAACTTCTAGCAATATTTTGAACCAGTGCCCAGTTAGTATCCCAAAAGCAACCTAAGCAGTTGAGGTTTCATGATGCCAACTTATGCCACCTCTCTTCCTGCTTAAAATAATATAACTCTTTGCTCTGATTGTTTCTATTTCTTGGCTTAAATTCCCATCCTAGTAATTCACATATACTATACAAAAGATAGATTATTAAAACATTTTGATTAATGACTTCAGAAAAGTGAGTTTTGACTAGGAGAAAGGAAAGTGGAGAAAGAAACTTTCTGGGGCCAGAAAACCTCCTTTTCCCAAAGTTCAAGATAAGAAAAAAATCCAACATCCTGTTGGAGATAAGTGGGAAAGAAGTAACAGTTGGTGCCTTGGAAGTCAGAAAGAAATTAATGGAATAACTTGGGTAATGGAGACCCATGGGAAGTTGCCAACTGGTAGGGTGATAGGATGGAAATAGAAATGTGGTGTGATGAATTAGTAGGCTGGTCACACTGGGTAGACACTGAGGAGTTTTTATGATCCCACCTCCTGGCATATGATGAGTGAAGGGTGCATCATGACAAGAACTGACCCCCAGAAGATGACACGTGAGTCTCTGGCATTTGGCATGACTCCCAGTGGTCACTGAACACAGTCTCTATCCTGGGCATTCACTTTTTCATGGGCCTAAAAAAATGTCTGCACATCTGATTTCTGTCCAGGAAGAACTGATGGAGAATAAAGAGTTTGAGAGGGCCTAGTCTGCACATTTTCAAAGTGTGAAAATGAGTGAGCAAAATTATATTTATACTAAACTAGAATTCTTTCCATCCATTCTATAGTGTGATGGCCTCTGGAGGCAACTTCCAACAAGAGCATCGTTTTAGATGCTTCCAAGATGACATGTGGATGAGGACCATGGTCTGCAGGGCAGAGCAAGACACATGCCCATGGCAATCCACTGTGCATCTGAAGTCCAGGGATACTTCAATGGAATAGTTCTCACTTTGTTGAGATGAATGGAATTAAAGTACAGAGCACTTGACAAAGGTGCAGTTAGCTTAGGCTTTGGTCAAGCAGAGAAAAAGGCCTAATGAGACAAGGAGTATATACTACAGTCCTTTCAATTCTTAGCTAGGCTCTGTTAGTGGAGTTTCCCAAAAGATTTAGACATTTCCAATTAGAGATCATTGTAATTTAAATCTCTGCACTGGTTCATACCAAATTACCCAAACCTCCAGTCTAAAACCAATGTGCTGAAGTGGTTTCACAGCACTGTGTATATACAATAATCAATGCTCACAGTGATAACTCTGTTAGAAGCAAAAGTCCTCAGTATCCTGCATGTGGCTTTCAGAGAGAGATTCAGTAAAAGTTTGGGGTTGATGAACCCAGAGGACAGGAGTTCCACATTAAGTCATAATCAGCTTTGTGTTGGGAGAGTGGACATCAGTTGGTGAAATCAGGCGCAGAGGAGACAAGAGAGTTTCTTGTAATAACAACATAGCAACGGATCAGCCACTTTTTACTCAACACAGTGGAACCACAGGGAGGACTTTTCTAACCCCAGAATAGAAGTGTAACCCTGCCCCAATGTCCATCCTTGAGAAAATGTCTACAGCGGATTTGATGGAGAATCTCAGGGAAGAACTCACCTGTTTCATCTGCTTGGACTATTTCAACAGCCCAGTGACCACCGAGTGTGGGCACAGCTTTTGTCTGATGTGTCTTCTCAAGAGCTGGGAGGAGCATAACACCCCTTTATCTTGTCCTGAGTGCTGGAGGACGCTGGAGGGCCCACACTTCCAGCCCAACGAGCGCCTGGGGAGGCTGGCTAGCATTGGCAGACAGCTCAGGTCCCAGGTGCTGCAGGGCGAGGAGGAGCAGACCGTCTGCGGGAGGTCGTCAGTGGCCAGCAAAGCCTTCTCCGAGGAGGAGCAGAGCGGGAGTGCTTTCTCAGTCCAGAATCACGGGGCGACCAGGGCGCTTCTCCCCAGCGAGACTGAGGGGCACCACAAAGTAAGCCCGGCTACTCCCAGGAATCCCAGAGCACAGTCAGACGCCATCACTTAACTTTCCTAACGTTCTCTAGCGGCGACAGTCAGCCCTGGCACCTCACCTGGGCCTTGTGTGCAGCCTGCCTTCTCCCTCCGTTGTTGAGTCCTGGTTGTCTTGTAGGTATTGGTCTTTGAGGCTGCTGGTGCTCTGCTCATTTGCCACAGAATGTGTGTTTCTATTGCAGGAGAAACTCCAGGGAATCCTAAGTCTCCTGCGTAAGAAGAAAAAGGAAGTTCAGACGATATTAACCCACGAGAGGGAGAGAGTGATACTGTGTAAGGTCAGTGTCTGTCTTACTCTGGGATCTTGTATATGATTCTATAGGAGGACTAAAGGGATACGTAGTAAAATATCAGCAAAAAAAAGAAAAAAAGAAAAGAAAAAAAAAGAAAGAGAGAGAGAGACATTTTTTTCGGTTCCAGTCTTACAGTGTGCAGGATCCTTGCTTTGGGCTGCCTCTCTCTGCTTGTCCACCTGGGAATCTCAAGGCTCAGCTCCAATTCCCCCAGCTCCAGGCAATCTTTCCTTTTTTCCTCCTTGTTTGTGCACCTAGACAACTCTGTGGCCACCTCTATTATAGCTGTGATTAAAATTATTTAAAATACAAGTTATACTCATAGGCATATAACATAGGATGAAAATCAGTTTGAAAAAGGCATATCTCAAATGCTTTTGGGGGAAAAAGAGAATGTAAATTAAAAAGAGAAAGAGATATTAAGGCAAAATAAGTAGTTTGAATTATACCTGAACAAATGCTCATAGTCAGTCACAGATCTGGATTTGAGCTATGTAGCAGCCAAAGCAAAGAACTAAATGTTTAATTAGATATTAGAAGAAATCTGTGTATTTGATTCTCCCAATAGACTGAGTTTTTACGTGGGAGTATTTATGATATATATTCCTATTCCTAGTGTGTGATTCAGTGCCTACTTTCATTAAATACATATTGGTTGAATAAATGAACACACATTTTTCATAAATGTGTGTTTTTTCTTCTTACTTTATTTTGTTTTATTGGTCACCTCCTGTCATATTTTTGCTTATTCTTGGTTTCTCCTACTAGACTGGCAGGCTCCTGGGAACAGAAATCTTGGTTTTGTTTACTATTGTATGTATAGCATACACACCTTTGTAAACATCAAAGTCTCCACCAAGCTAGTCAAAGGAATATATGTATTATGTGTTAGGTTTTGGGAATTGTCACAGTGGAACTCTAGGACTTGTAGGATTGAAAATCTACAGACACGGGTATTTCTTTTACTAACTTTATTATCTTGGGGTGTGTGTGTGTGTGTGTGTGTGTGTGTGTGTGATGGCAGGAAGAGACAAAGACTTTTAAACAGGTCGTTGTGTCAGAATATATGAAAATGCACCAGTTCCTGAAGGAAGAGGAGCAGCTGCAACTCCAGCTACTAGAAAAGGAAGAGAAAGAGAACGTGAGGAAACTGAGGAACAGTGAGACTCAGCTGACCCAGCAGATCCGGAGCCTAAGCAAGATGATCGGACAGATAGAGTCCACATCTCAGAACTCAATTTTAGAATCATTGGAGGTGAGAATAAAATACTTCCGAGAGCACTGGGAAAATGAATGGGAAAAATTATGGTAACCCATAGGAAATGATTTCTTTTTTACTCACCTGGAAAGCTAAGTTCTGGCCCCAAAGTAGCTTTCCCAAAAATTTGACATCCTCTATGTTAATAAAGTCTTAAGGAGGGGGAGAAACAGAAGAATGCCCATCCCAAACACACCTGAGGATGACTTCAGTTTCTTCTGTGCCCACCTCTGCAAGCACTGCTTTGTCAAATATTTATTTAAGTTTATTAATGTGATTTTGGTACATGCTGGGCACATTAAATGAAGCTTCAGAAAGACCTGATTAAGATAAGAACGATTATGATACGGACCAGAGGTGGCTGTCATGTCCCAAATGGGTTCGTGAAGCAATATTTAACCATGCAGACCTATTACGGCAGTAAGGCGACTGGCCTGTCAAGTAGCCTAAGTGTGGAAAGCAGTGTCCCGTGTCCCCAGTCCCTGTTCCTCACCGTCTTTGCTGGTTTCTAGGCAGCTGCATTTTCCGGGACCTTCTTAAACATAAGCCACATGACCCTACTTCAGCTCCAGTTCTGTTTCATGGGCTGGTTCCATACCATGCTGCTATTTGATTTAGTGCCTTCAGACACACCGCTCCCAGCTCCAACAGGGTTAGCGAGTCTCAGCTCTCACCAGGCCCTTTCCTTTGTTTATCTCTGAAGCTCCTTCTCCCCTGAGACTGATATTTGGCTTCTTTATCAGCAACAGGTTCTTTGGACAAAGGGATGGTGTGAGAAAAAGTAAAGGACAAAGTATTCTCTAGTTATTGTGAGAAAGAGCTTGTGTTGACCCAAACCCATCCCTAGAAGAACAGGGGGTTGTATTCCACTGCCACTTTGCAAAGGCCTGTATCCAGAATGGGTTCTGTCTTTTCCAGCCATCAAAGTGTACACATGCTAACCATCTTTCTTTTATGCCCTAGGAGGTGAGAGGTGCTCTGGAAAGGTAGGGTGTTCCTTTCGTGTTCAGCTGTGTGAGCTGCACGGGTGCGAGGCGGGTGTGAGCGGGTCTGGGAGTGTCTGTGCCGTGGCTGGGGACGTGAGATGCGCTCTCAGGTTGGAGCAGCCTGCGGTCTGTGCGGAAGACGAAGTGCACGTCTCTGCTCTCTTGCAGAAACGAGCCCCTCCTGCTTCAATCTCCAGAGGCCACTACCACAGAGCTGAGTTTGTGCCGAGTCACCGGGATGAGGAAGATGCTAAGGAAATTCAGCAGTAAGTCAGCCCAACCGTCAGACCTCCAGGGATCCCAGGGCTACCTCAGGGTGTGGGAATGCAGCTTCTCCCAGCTAGAATACTCACCACCTGATGCTAGGTGCTCAGCTAAGGTATCCTGAGCCTGCATGACACACCAGGGATGGCTAGGGCCACAGACCAGCCCTGCATTTGAGCAGAGAAGCTTGAGGTGAAGCTTGACTGATGTTTTATCTGGGTTTGTTTTCTGGCTAAGGAATCCTGCTCCTTCCTTTGTTTGTTTTTATTGTTCTGTTTTGTCCACTCCTAGCCCTTGCATGTTTGCACACACACATCCCCCCTCTTGCAGAGGATTCTGCATTTCTAGCTCTGTTTCTGTCAGGATAAACGCTGACTTACGTTCTAAAATCCCAGTGAGAGACCTACCATTCAGAGAACTGTCCCTTTAGAAGGTGCCAGATATTTAGACTGGCTAGCACCAAGAGGTCAGCATTAGTTCTCAGCTTTTATCGTGTTGACAATCTGACCTTCAGAGGAAGGCCTGATGAGCTTTGGACTCAAAAGATACTAATAAGTGCCTGCCTGGCTTGGTGCTATGCTGTTAGGCTCTGGGCTGTCTTACAATGATAAATAAGCCAGAGGTTGCCTTTGCTCTTGTAGAATTGTCAGTAAAATCAAGGAGAAAGACATTGATCATACAGATAATTAGTCATGGTTGGGATTTGGTCTACAAGTACAAGTATGAAATTGCATGATAGTGGCACCTAATCTTTCTGAACAGCCAGTGAAAGTTGGGGGCCCCTTCCATGAGCTCCTCTCGGGAGGGTGTGGGCACAGGCCTCCCAGTGGTTTACAGCGTGCTTCATCAAATGGCCACCGGGGTATCGCACTAAACTCATAAGAAGCTGCCTTTGAGCATGACATAATGAGAAACGCTGATTAGAAATCGCTATTCAAACACTCAGTAACTGTGTCATCTTGGTGAAGCTTCCTAACCTTTACGAACCTCAGTTTTGTTTTTTATAAAAGTGGGAGAAAATTAATAATGCTTGCAATGATTAAATGAAATAATGTGTAGAAAAGGCTTGGCACATAAGGAAGAATTCGGCGAATGCCATAACCTCCGTCATTTATTTGGGTCGACACTGCCAATATTTCATTCCCACCCAAAGTAAAGGATCAGAGCCAGCCGTGGCTGCTATGAATGCAAGCAACAGAAGGTGGCATCTCTGTGTGGATAAGCGGCTCTGAGCTCTGACACTGTCTGATGAACAGAACGACTTCCATTCCACTGTCAGAGACTCCCTTCTCGCTCTCAGGCAGGCTGGTATTGCTCTCCCCATGACTCTTCCCTCTTTCCCTTTAGAGGTTCACTGTTTTTGTTTTACGGAACAGTGAAAGAGGTGCTTACAGGCCAGGCGTGTTGGCACCTGTAGTCCTGGCAGGTGTGGGGACCAGATGTCACGTCCCCGTGCTCCCTGGTTCTTGGTTTCTAGTACTGAAGAATCATTACTGGTACTGAGTCAACGGAGCAAATGAGCAGACAGAGCAGATGCAAGCAAAGCACCAAAGTTACTAAAGCCTAGTACATTCCAGAGAAGGAATGGGCCAGCCCCTGAGAGTGGAGGAGACCCTGAGTTTAACAAGATTTCTCCCTTTATGTTGATTCCTTAATTCTATGCTAAGTGGGGGTGGAATATTCATGATTTTTCTTGGAAAAAGGTAGAGTTTCTGGAATGGTGAATCCTCCCCTTCTCTATCCTTGTATGGCAATTCCCCGGGGGTTGCCATGGTATTTGTATACTGTCATGGCATGGGTGGATGTGTTTTGCTATGTTAATGGGGGTAAGTCACTTGAGGATACTGTCATCTTACTTGTAAGCGTGCTCCAGAGACCCTCATTTGTGGCCTTGGTCATATCTCCACTTTGTGGCTTTTCTGCCTCTTTCTGGTTGGTCAGTCCTTGGAGGCCCCTTAACACATCATCTATTCCTTCTTGGAAGCCCCCCTCTGGTCAATTTGTTCTTCCTAGTAGATAAAGCATCTCCTAATGTCATCTGTTTCTCAATAGAAACCCCTAGACAAAGCATCTGTTCCCCTTCCTCTATGCCCCTACCTAAAAGTCTTAGCTACTCAGGAGGCTGAGGCAAGAGGATCCCTTAAGCCCAGGAGTTTGAGGCTGCAGTGAGCTGTGATAATGCAACTGCACTCTAGCCCAGGTGACAGAGTGAGACTCTGTCTCAGAAAAAAAAAGTGCTTAGAGATTCTGTTTACAAAACCATCCCACTTCTTATTCACAAATTTCACTGAAAAAAAAGGACAAAATACTAAGAATTTAATTCAAATTTCACATATATAGGAGGTTTTTCAAAACATCAAAGGATTCTTTCTTATCTCTTCTTGCAGCGGAGATAACTCTAGATCCAGCCACAGCCAATGCCTACCTAGTCTTGTCTGAGGATCTGAAAAGCGTGAAATACGGAGGGATCAGACAGCAGTTACCTGACAACCCGGAAAGATTTGACCAGTCTGCAACTGTGCTGGGCGCTCAGACCTTCACCTGTGGGAGACACTACTGGGAGGTGGAAGTGGGAAACAAGACCGAGTGGGAAGTAGGCATCTGCAAGGACTCGGTGAGCAGGAAGGGGAATCTCCCAAAGCCGCCCGGGGACCTCTTCTCACTCATAGGCTTAAAAATTGGAGATGATTATAGTCTTTGGGTCTCATCTCCTTTAAAGGGCCAACATGTCAGAGAGCCCGTGCATAAGGTTGGTGTGTTCTTAGACTACGAATCTGGAAACATAGCGTTCTACAACGTGACCGATGAGTCCCTCATCTACAGCTTCCCCCCAGCCTCTTTCCAAGAGGCCCTCAGGCCCATCTTCTCCCCTTGCCTCCCAAACGAAGGGACGAACATAGATCCTCTAACCATCTGCTCTCTGAAAAGCCAGGTCTGAGGGACATGCCTTTGATCCTTCCCTGAGGATGAGGTCTAAGACTAACAGATAGCTATTAATGAAGATGACTAATACAGTGACGGGATTAACATCAGGTGATCTGAGACACCCCCCACCCCAAAGAGTTTCCATACACTTGAGCCCTCAGCGAACAGCTAAATTGGATGATCAACTTCAACACCAATAGAAGAGAGCTGATCATGTCCTGTGTCTTTAACTAAATTCTTTATCTAGACTCCCCCATGTACCTGCAGGTCACTCAAACTATAGGGACAGAACTAGCCCCTATAGTGCTGAATCCCACTGTCATAGGCCAGTTTTATAAATATATGTCACTTTTGCAAGTGTGTGTATTTATTTGACTCTCAAAAACAGTTCAGTTCAAATGTGTGTTTGGCCTACATGGGGGGTTCTGCGTGCTGGGTGGTCGGTCCCAGTCCCTTGGGGGCTGAAGCCTGGGTTACCCTTTCCAGGGTGGGTGAGAAGGACTCAGGGCCCAACCTTCTCTGAAAAGTCACTTTTCTTCCCATCCCAGGAGGCCTGGAGTATTTGTACTCAGAAAAGCTTGTGTGTTTAGAACGTCACAAATATTTGTGTGAATATCATCATGTCCTTCATGTTACCATAATCATAAGAGGCTGTCACCTTCTGTTAATATGTTAAAAGATGACAGAACAAAATTTCTATTCTATAAAAGTAGTACGGCAATGGATGCCAAGTGACTTTATTGTGTTTGATGTAGGTTATTTTCTGTGCTTTTGCTATTTGCTATGTGCAGAAGGCTTTCAATCCTTGGAGGGCCAAAGAGCCTACTGTCCTGTCTCAGAATGCCAGGGTTCATGGGGTATGGGGTGCTGTCTGAGTGGAGCTCTTTTGGCTAGTCTTGGACCAACTCCTGCTGCAAGTCTGCATGTTCTCCATTCTTAGTGGTTTGTTCCTGCAGGTTGGTGTTAAGTTTTTGTTTTTGTGTTTGTTTGAGACAGAGTCTCACTCTATCTACCCAGCTAGAGTGCTGTGGCATCAGCCTAGCTCACAGCAACCACAAACTCCTGGGCTCAAGCAATCCTCTTGCCTTAGCCTCCCTGAGTAGCTGGGACTACAGGCACACACCACCATGCTCCGATAATTTTTCTATTTTTAGTAGAGATGGGGTCTTATTGCTTTTGCTCAGGCTGGTCTCTAACTCCCGACCTCAAATGATCCTCCCCTAGCCTCCCAGAGTGCTAGGATTACAGGGCCTGTTTTTGTTTTTTAAATGGATTTCTACCTTGCTCACATTGCAGAACATCACCAATCACATAGGGTATCCTGGGAGCTTCTCTCAAGTCTCAGAAAAGTCATTGCTCCAAGGCAGACAAGAATTTAACCACCACATGTGACTGCATAATTGCTGCGATTTTTATCACAGATATTTGTCTGCAAATTGGAGACTAGGCTGGAAAAAAATTGATAATTCAACCTGTTAATCAGCACACAAAGCCATAAAAGGAAGTGAGGTCACTGAAGCAACTGGGTTTATTTTAGGGGTCATGCTCATCTTTCTCTTTGATCTAAATCTTTCTCTTTCAACCTTATACTTTTCAATCTTGTACCATCGAAGTCAGGGGAGCAGATAGGAATTAGTCTCAGGATCTAGAAAATGTTCTCTTCTGTTTTTTGTCGTCGTCATTTGCATTTTCACCCTGACATCACGGACAATAGGGTCAGAGATGTGCAAGGGAGGAGAACCTCACGCATCCTCTTCAGGTGATTTGTGTCTTTCTTTGTTTCCCATTTGTTATTTTCTCAGATAGACTTTATTTCTTGATTTCTCACCTCATAGGCTAAGAAGTCATAAAAAGCAAACGCCAAACATTTGGAATACATTTTTCTCAGTTACCAAAAATCCCACATTTTTGGGGGGTAAATGAACATAAAAGTTATACATTTTAATTTAGTGTGTTATATTTAATTATAGTATAATCCAGGTGATAGATCCCCTCTTTTTTCTTCTTTGTCCCAACTGGGTTGATATTGTCAAGTAAACTAGCTTATTTTTTTCTCTGGCAAAATCATCCTGAGTGTATCTTTGCTGCACCATTGTTTACACCGAGACTGCCAGTGATTCAGTGTGTGGGAAGGTAGAATCTACAGTATTCTTACTCTTTTGAGTTTGCATAAACAACCATGAAAGAGTTGCAAGAAAATTTACACTCGAGTGTCCCCCATGGAACCTGCCACCACCCCTCAAGGTGTCCCCTCATCTTCCCCTTTAAATTCCTCTCCAAATTTCTGTCTTCCGCCCTTTCTTGAGTGGACAGTTTCCCCAGGAGACAGCAGTTCACAAGCAGCTTCTTGTTCAGTAGACATGATCAAAATGGAATCTGGAATATCTGGAATCATAGCCATTTTCTTCTCTCCCTCTCCAGAATTAGCTAGAAGGAAAGGGATATGTCTAGTCCTGAGGTTTGAGGACACCAAGAGTGATCTTCCACATTGGATTGCAGTTTGACTACTTTGTTTTTTGATTTTCTTTGTCTTAGAATACCTTAAAAATAAAATATTATACATCTCTTGCCCTGAAACCTGATTTACCAATACAGCTTTACAATTCTTCAATAAGATATTTAATGTACTCTTCAAATTATTCCCTCTACCTCCCTCCCCTCGCAATGATGTAACTTCAACTTATTAGGCTTAGAGAGTATAATCTTATCTGACTTTAGATTACTTTACAAGGCCTTTTTACACTAATTTAACTCAAGAATGTGCCCAATCCACCCTTCCGTATTCTTGGATTTTTTCCCTGGCAGGTACCTTGAAGAAGCAAAAACAGAATAGTAGGTCACAGTAGGAAAATGGAAGAACACTGAAATGTGCAAAGGATAAAATAAAAATTGTGTGTAATCTTACTACCATGTTTTCCCAAATATAAGACCTACCCATAAAATAAACCCTGGCAGGATTTCTAAGCATTTGTGTAATATAAGCCCTACCCCGAAAATAAGACCTAGTGATGGGCGTGGCTACGCAGCATATCTGCACAACCCATGCATTTTGTCGTGGAGCGGTAAAGAAGACGAGCAGGTTACATGGATAAGAGCTGCTCATTTAATGAGAGCTCTATTGCTCGACATGAGAAATTGGGGTCAATGGTTCTAAAAGAAATATAGTAACAAGAAATTCAGGATGGAATTCAGAGTTTGGAGAGTTATGATGATGTTCCAGAAGAAGACGACTTAACTATATTTGAATAAATGTAGATTGTTGTAACATACTTAAAAAGAAATAACACATCCTCTGAAAATAAGCCCTAGGGTGTCTTCTTGAGGAAAAATAAATATAAGACCCTGTCTTATTTTCGGGAAACACGGTACATGGAGATAACCAATGCTTGTATTTTGGTGTGTCATCTTTCTAGTCTTTTGTATATATACTTTAAGCAATGTGAAAATTGATATTACCTTAATATTACCTTCATATCATTACATATCTCTTGAAACTATGAGTTTTTCGTTCCTAAACGTATAAGCATGTCTTCCAAGAATTAGCGCATTTTGTTAAATTACATTTATCATATCCAAAGACATTTACATTATAAATGATACCATGATATTATCTAATAAACAGTCCATGTAAAAATTTCTCACTTGTCGTTATAATGTTCTTTATAGCTGATTTTTTTTCCTTTGTGTTCCAGTATCCAGAAATAATATAGGACCATGCATTGAGTTTAATCATCTTAGAGAATAAAATAATGATTTTTAATGGGAGCAATATTTCATTATATGACTGTCCCTAATTTATGTAATCATCCCCCTACTGTGAAACATTTAGATTTTCTCTTTGTAGCTACTATAAATGCCCCTGTGATGAACACAAGTATGTATAAACCTTTGAGTGTATCTCTAATTATTTCCCAAGTTTATCGCTTATAGGCAGGAAAGCTCCCTGTGGATCCTGCCTCATGTACTGTGATCACACATCCCCAGCAAAAGTTCTATGTGTCCTGCAAGTAGTCCCAAAGGTTCTACTCACTCACATCCACGCCAAAGGGGCAGGCACACTAGCTTTGAGACTAGAGAATGAACATGTTTTCCCCTGCCCTAGGGTCTTGACAGAAGCATGGCACTTATTTTCCAAAAAAACTACACAGAGAGGAACTGGAGTAGTGCTTGAGCTTTGAAACGAGACAATCCTTGGTTTTGGATGCTTGGCTTCATCACAAGTCAACTGTTTTAATTTTTATAAGTCATTTCAACTATCAGGACAATTATGTGAGAACACGTAAAATTAGTGCGCAGGGCATGATGACTTTTTGCTAGTTCTCCTCTCCCCTCTTTGAAAACTCCATTTTATAACTTTAGAAAGGACACAGAGAAGCCACAGGGTGCTTGTGTGGACTATGGAGGACACAGGCACCAAAATCTTTGAAATATTTCCAAGCGAGGTGTTACTATTTTAGGGAGAAAAGTGTTAACACAAAAATTCAGTTGGAGAAAAAGGAAACCTCTATGGATTATTTTATTTTTCATGAAAGTCCTTCTGAACTTCATGCTTGAGAGCATCCCATTACCCAACTTAAAAACCATCGACTAATAGAACCTGTACTAAATAAATAAAAATAAAAACTATTTTAAGGTAGTCATCCCATATTCATTCCTTCAGTCCTGGCAATCTCACTCCTTTGCCCTGGGCTCCTAGGACACCATGTGAACTTTGCTAATCCTTAGCTCTTCCAGCACTTAAAGTATCGCACACAGGGAAATGGGCTAATGCAGCCTTCTGCAATCACTGTGCTCAGTCAATGGTGCTCACAGTGATTCAAGGTGTCCTGTGACACCGATCCCGTCAGCTGTTGGATGGGACTTGGGGTAGCCACCACCAGCTGCAAACACTCCTGTCTGCCTAATGAAAACCATGTTAGATGCACGTCATGGTGTGAAAAAGGCTGGAAAACATCGAGTCCTTCCACCATATTTGTGCAGTGACAGGAAGAGAGGTCACTCACGGGTGCCCGGGATGCCCTGTTACAGCTTTCTTATTGACAGCGGGCAAATGGGAAAAGGTTTTGTGAAGCTAGGAGCTTATACAAATGAGGAGAATCTTCTTCCAAAAAAGATAACAAAAAAATTACAAATTATAAAATTAGGTCCAGGATATTAGAAGGTCTCAAAGGAAATGAGGAGCCTGCAATTTAAATTTCACTAACTCCGAGGGACATCTGTCCCCGGGTTAGCCTGAGGAGAGGCAGTGCAAAAGCAGTGAAACCAGACCTCCTGGGTTCCAATGCTGGCCCCATTCCCTACTGCCTGTGCTTCACTACCTCCCTGTGCCTCAGTTTCCTTGCCGGGAAAATGTGTTGAAAATGGTATCTGCCTCAGGATTGTTGTGTGTATCAAATGGCACAACACTGGCACCAAGAACATCGCTCAATTCAAGGTATCATTACCCAATCATTGTTAACTCTTAATGGTTCCTTACTAAGCTCTGACATCTACACCAGCCAAATTCTGCATTTTTGGACCCTGCCTTATGTGTCTCTGTATCTCACAGTTTTGACCAAGAACTTACATCTGAGGTCAGAATATTGTCTCTACTGCTCTCATTCCTGCCCCGATGGTCCTGATCCTATCCTTAATGGAAACCCTACCTCTGTAGAGTCCCTTGGTCCCCCGACTTCCTTTCTGTGTCCTCACTGAAAATCACAGAGTGCCATGACTGCTCTGAGACCCAGCCAGATGCAGGTTTGTCCCAACAGGCTTGAACCCAAACCAGGAACTTGCACATTCCTAGGCACTAATAAAGTTGTCTAGGTTGTTGCCCAAAACACTGAAAGAAAGTGGCCCTGGCCCTGAGCCAAATTCCTTAAACCCTTATAAAAACTCCATACCCTGGCCCTGGCTGCAAACATACTTAGGCAGAACACCCTTTTCTCTCACTGTCTGTCGTAAGGACAGCTGCAACACCCTGTTCCCCTAACAGATGTTTTGCACTCATCACCCTGGCATCCAGTGCTTCTTCCTTTAGAATCCCAACAGGCCCCATCTCGGGACAGTTTGGGGCACTCCCTCGTGGGAACCCCCTTGCCACCACTTTTGGGGCACTGCCCATGTTGGGTGTGACAAAACAGCTTCAAAACCTATTGCCTGAAATCTGGTCCTTTTGAGTTCCTAATTCTCTCACTCTGTTAGGAAGTCTTCCTAAACATTCTTCAGCATTTCAAATAGTGCCTTTTATTTGGCCCACTGATTCTTTTCCTTCTGGTTCAAATAGTAAAGTCTTCTGAATTATGTAAGTCATGACATTCAGAGCTGGTATTTATTATTTTTTTTCTGGGTTCTGTTTTTAACAGTGATGGTAGATTCACCAGTCAAGACTTGGTTCAAAGAGAAATTTCTCCTCCACTAGTTTTGTTTGGTTCTATTTTGGTGTGGGACGTCCTCTCTCTACAGAGTAGCTGGGTGCCCCGTCCTCCATCCAGATGGAAAATGAATGTCCAGGGTGCTCTGAGCAGGCAGATTATCCATTAGATGATGGGTGTGCGTGTGTGCGTACGTGTGTGTGTGTGTGTGTGTGAGCATGTGAGATGAAGGAGGCATGGTGTAGGGACAGTCCTAGCAGGGCTCAGATTGTTTCCAGAGTCTGTTTTCCTTGGCTTT
>VSMD01027495.1:0-11167 GCA_008750895.1 Mirza zaza | reverse complement strand
ACTAGTTTGCAGTCCTACCAGCAGTGTAGGAGTGTTCCTCTCTCTCCGCATCCATGCCAGCATTTGTTGTTTGGGGACTTTTTGATAAAGGCCATTCTCACTGGAGTTAAGTGATATCTCATTGTGGTTTTGATTTGCATTTCCCTGATGATTAGAGATGTTGAGCATTTTTTCATATGTTTGTTGGCCATTATTTTGTTTTCTTTTGAGAAGTTTCTGTTCATGTCCTTTGCCCATTTTTTGATAGAGTTATTTCAGTTTTTCTTGCTGATTTTCCTGAGTTCTAAATAGATTCTAGTTATCAAATTCCTTTTTTTAAAAAAACAAAAATGTGGGGCTGTATAGACAGACTACTTTAAGTCCTATTGACAGAGGATCTACTGCAGAAGTTTTTCCACTAAAATATTCTGGATATTTAAAATATAAGTTAAACTAAGATTCCTGGTTATTCCTCATGGGGAAAAAATGCCTTTGGTGGGTTATGTTATGTAATAAAGCCTATAAAAGATATTCCTTTAGAGTATTTTAAAACATAAAAATCAATTCCAGCCGGGCGCCGTGGCTCATGCGCTTGTAATTCTAGCACTCTGGGAAGCTGAGGCGGAAGGATCACTCGAGGTCAGGAGTTCGAAACCAGCCTGAGGAAGAGCGAGACCCCGACTCTACTAAAAACAGAAAGAAATTAATTGGCCAGCAAATATATGTAGAAAAAATTAGCCAGGCATGGTGGCACGTGCCTGTAGTCCGAGCTACTTGGGAGGCTGAGGCAGAAGGATTGCTTGAGCCCAGGAGTTTGAGGTTGCTGTGAGCTAGGCTGATGCCACGACACTCACTCTAGCCTGGGCAACAAAAGCGAGACTCTGTCTCAAAAAAAAAAAAATCAATTCCAGATGCAGCTTCTAGTCAATGACTTCATGCAAACAATTCCTTAATGTGGTTTATGTAAAATGGCTAAGGTAAATTATCAATTGTCTGCTGAAATTTAAAAGAGAAATTTACTTATAATATGCATCCTTTGTAGGAAGATAATTCATGTTGTTAGCTGGAGAACAATTTGATTTCTTCATGTATTTTCCTTGATGATCATTCCTTTCACATACATTCAATAAGTATAGATCTATTATGGAATTCTAGAGTATCTTTTGATAAACCCAGAGCAGTAAATCAATGAAATATAACATCAAAACTTACAGTGGAAGTGACATAACATATTCTGGTATCTGTAGTGGCAGCTGGTCAGGGCATCCTACTAAGTCTTTCTCTTCCAAGTTTGCAGTGAAACATATAATCACAAGCATAAAGCAGAATACACGAGGGCAGCATCCATGGTGACATAATTAAGGACATAGGCTTATCCTGAAGTACAGTCCCAAAGGAGGTTTAAGATCATTAAATGCATAAAGAAATCATGAAACTCTTAGACTCACATAATAACAAGGAAATAACAAAGATTTATCAATGTGAAATGGGAAGAATAGTGTATTAAATATCTGAATCTTTGATTTAAACGTAGTATACACCATTTAATATGACCGTGACCTCAAGCAATTTACTTATCCTCTCAGAACAATTAATGTGAGTAATAACTCTCTTGTGTAAATCCTGCAGTTCTTGAAGATATACTGAAAGAGATTGAAAAGTCAACATCTTCTTGATGCTCTGGAGAGCACTTTCATACTAAAAATTCTAAAATCAGTTGAGGATGATTATAAAAGAGCTTACCGATAACTGTGTTTTATGGAAGAAAAATATTAAGAAATTAAACTACCCCATGAAAATATTTAAGATTGTTCTTTGAAATCTATTTTAATCCAACCAAATTAAAAGCTTAAAACACCTTTTATAAAAAGTAGTTTCAGCTTAGATCACACTACTTTACCTTAAGTGGGGTAAATACTAGCATTAGGGCATATGGCAGAGTGCATTATTGTTCCCAATTATTTGACCTCATTGACATCAAGGTGCACCCCACTCCACATCAGGCTATCTGACTTACCTTGGCTAATGTAAGTGAAAGTAACAAACGGCATTTTAGAACAAGGTTCTATCATTTCTCATTTCTCATTTCCCACTTGAGTTTTATATCCCCAAATATGAAAGGTCTGTCCCTCCAACTTGGTCCTAGAATTGAAAATGTATAGTAGAGTCACAGCTAACATCTACTGTGATCAAAAATAATTATTTGTTGTTGTAGGCCTTTATTATTTGGAGACTGTTTGTTGTCAATCTAGGCTAAGCTGACTAATACAAAGCATTATTCTAAGATGGTAGTGTTAATGTCATATTCTACTTCTTCACTTAGATATCCTATACTTCACAAAAAAGTATAGGATTATTTTCATGGATTCATCTTCTGTTGATTGCATAATTAGAATGTCATTGAAATACAATGCATAGGAATTCTGGATAGTTGTTATTAAACAATCCCAAATGCATTACAAATCCATGTTGGAAGACATTTAACTTGGATAATTAATGATTTTGGAGCATTTACAATGACTGTTGCTAAGACTTTGCAAAAACAAACTGGACAAAATCCTCTTCTACTCCTATGTAAATAGGGGTGTGTATATATATATATGTGTGTGTGTGTGTGTGTGTGTGTGTGTGTGTATGTACATATAGGAGTGAGTGTGTGTATATATATGTGTGTGTATATATATTCAACCAGTTTCTCCCTTAGCCAAAGCATGCGTCAGGAAACCAAGGGTGGAGGTGGAAATGGCACCTTTCATTATTACTCCTAATGACCCATTCAAAAAATATTTGCTTCTTATCCTATGACACTGCGCTCTGCTGGATTAGAAGCCTAAGCACCCAAAGAAAGAATTCATATAACAATGGTTCTGCTGAATTGGAGCTGAGACACCCATTAGGACAATTTGGATTCTTAATGCCATATGATAAACAAGCAAATATAAAAGGGAATTGACTGGGGTGAGTTCTTAATTGTTAAGGAAAAATAGTATACTTGCCACACAATGGGGCAGGTCTGATGCGGTTAGCTTTCTTGCTATTAATATGATGTTGTATCCCCTGTAGTGCCCACTACTGCCCCATATGTTGTAGCAAACATTATTGAAAGACCATTGCAGTCTCATATAGGAAGTATGACCCAGGGCTCAATCCTTAAGAAAAGATGGAATAAGTCAACCTACCAAGAAAAGAACCCCTGCCACCTGAGGTGCTGACTTAAGGACAAAGAGAACATGGAATGGATAGTGGAGATGGAAGTCATAAATATCAACATAACCTTGTGAACAGATGCAGAAAGGAGGATTACGGTGCCAACCCCTTTTTTCTTTCTTACTGTATTATTTAAATATTTATATATTTTTAATAACTTTCCGATTTTCCTCTCCTCTTATTTTTAAAAAAAATAGATACAATATATTGGTTAAATTTATTGTTTAGTTTATTGGGTTCAAAATACACAGATACAATCATGAAAGAATCAGAGGAAAGATGTATATCACTTATAGATTCTGGAATTAAAGCCAGACTGAGGAATGATAAAACTTTCTTTACTTTTAAGAAGAGGATAAGTTTGCTTTTGTTTGTACAATTCAGAATTGGGCTATGTTGACGTGATCATTTTGTTTTTACTGATGATGATGTAGTTATAATCTGGAAGTCTGAGTATGGAAGAAAGAGCGGACTAAATGGTGAACTGTAGTAGACACGTGTCATATTTTCATCTACCCAGCTTGTTTGACCGTTATCCCTATTTGGGATAATTTCCCACATTATGAGTCTAGGCTCCCCACAGAAGTAATCTCTGCCTCCTTTACCTAAGACCTACATGTCACCTAGGTTCTGACACTAGGTATAGCCAAATAAAACTGCATTTTGGGAAAGAGTAATGTACAGAAGCAGTAACTATCTAAAATTCATGTTTTGGAGGTAGTGGCTACACCTGTGTTCTGCATTGGGGGGTGTGATGGTTAATTTTATGTGTCAACTTGGCTGTGCTAAGGTATGCCCAATAACTAGTAGGATGTGATTTCTGAGTGTGTTTGTGAGGGTGTTTCTGGAAGAGATTAGCATTTAAATCAGAATACTCAGTAAAAAAATCCACCCTCATCAATGTGTACAGGCAATCATCTAATCCATTGAGGACTTGGATAGAACTAAAATGTGAAGAAAGGGCAAATTCACTCTGGACTGGATCTACCTTCTCTTGTTAGACATCAGTGCTCTTGGTTCTCAGGACTTTGGACTTGGACTGAATTATACTTTCTTGGTTCTCCAGTTTGCAGATGGCAGATTGTGGGACTTCTTTGCCTCCATAATCATGAGCAAATTCCTATGATGAATGAATGAATTAGTTAATAAACTAAACACACACACATGCACATATACATATATCCTAGTGGTTCTGTTTCCCTGGATAACCCTAATACAGGGGAACAGCAGCAGCAGAGCCCACAGTACCCAGTGCACAGTGTCACTGGAGCAAGTGGCTTTATTTATGTTTGGCCATAGGAAACAGGGCTTTTTGAGGCAGCTATCCTTTGGTGTGTCCTTGGTGTTCTAGCTAAAGAGCCTCTAAGTATATCTCTCTAGTCCTACTGGAGATTCTATGAGCTATCTAATATCTATTAATAAATTCATTTCATTTTTTTTTACTAAACTAGAGTAGATTCTATTATTCACAGCAAGTGGTAAGCCTTTCCAAAATTTTACAGAGGTACCACGTCCCCTACCTCTCAAGCATGAAGATTTTCTTCAGCATGTCAAATAGGAGTTAGTTGTGTGTTTCATTCACAGAGCTCTGTTTAATAGACTTCAGTAAGGTAGCTGTTTATTTGGTAAAATGTGAGGTATTGTTAGTTAAATTGTTAGTTAAATGTGAGGTATTGTTAGATAAATTTTTTTAATTTTTTTTAATTTCAGCATATTACAGGGGTACAAATGTTTAGGTTACATATATTGTCTTTGCTGTACCTGAGTCAGAGCTTCCAGTGTGTCCATCCCCCTGACGGTGCACACCACACTCATTAGGTGTGTATGTACCCACCCTCTCCTCCCCCCTCCCATCTTCCCGACATCTGATGAATGTTATTGCTATGTGTGCACTTAAATGTTTATCAGTTAATAATTAATTTGATGGTGAGTAGATGTGGTGCTTGTTTTTCCATTCTTGGGATACTTCACTTAGTAGAATGGGCTACAGCTCTATCCAGGATAATATAAGAGGTTTTAGATCACCATTGTTTTTTGTGGCTGAGTAGAACTCCATGGTATACATATACCACGTTTGATTAATCCATTCATGTATTGATGGGCACTTGGGTTGATTCCACATCTTTGCAATTGTGAATTGTGCTGCTATAAACATTCTGCTGCAGATGTCTTTTTTTTATAGAATGTCTTCTGTTCCTTTGGGTAGATGCCCAGTAATGGGATTTCTGGATCAAATGGTAGTTCTACTTGTACCTCTTTGAGGTATCTCCATATTACTTTCCACAGAGGTTGTACTAGTTTGTAGTCCCACCAGCAGTGTATGAGTGCTCCTATCTCTCCACATCCATGCCAATGTTTATTGTTTTGGTAAAATGTCTTTTGTACCTTTCTGGCCTCCTGTCCTTTTCTATGATTATTAGTCAAATAATTAATCTTTTCTTTCAACAAATATTTATTGAGATCCTACTATGTGCCAAGCACTATAACAATTGCTGCAACTGCAGCAGTGCCTTAAATACAGGCAAGGTCCCTGTCCTTATACAGTTTACAATCAAATGGAAAAGTGAGGCAGTTAACAAGTAAACCAATAAATAATGAAGCTAATAAAAATATGATAAGTGTTTTAAAGGAGATACACTGAGTGATGCAATAAAGTAGTACTATAGCTAAAGGGGATATAAACTTTGGAAGAATGGTCATAGAAGGCAGCTAGTAGATATTTAAAGTTTAATTTTACATTAACACATTAATCTGGTTCAGTGCTGTATCCCTGAGGCATATAATAGCACCTTGTCCCTGGAGAACTCCAGAGCCTCCACATTGCACAGCCCCTAGGGTATTCCCTATGGATAGTGTCTCTCTGTGGGGCATTAATCATCTAGGACAAATCTAAACAAATCTTCAATGAATGTGTGATGTCTGCCAGGCAATGCACTAGAACAACTTGACTTGTATTTTTGAGCTCTAACATTTCAAAAAGTCTGCCAGAGCCTTGAATGTCTCCCTAGGTTGGAAAGGATGAGAATTCTTTAAGATCAGAAATCACAAGACCCAGAATAGTAATTTGTTTTCTTAAAAGAGTCTTACTCTCAGGCATATTTTCAAGATACTTGCCTCATAAACTTCTAAGCCCTGGAAGTGCTGACTATTCTTGCCTGGCTCTTGAAATTTGATCTGGCACTGTCTGAAGCTCTTTCTGATTCTTCTTTTGGGTTTTTGGCTTCTGAATTAGAGTTCTTGGTTTATTTTTTTTCCCCCTTCCCCAGTGTAAACCACATACCCCAATCCACCAACCCCAGCATTTTTCTTTAGTCTATTTTTGGCAGCTGTTTTTGTGTCCTGGTTTTAGTTTGATGTTTTTAGACTTCATTTTTCTTTCTGGTCATGGGTCACCTCTTGCTGGCCTCAGTGTTCTAGAACCTGCACCTCGCTCTAGCTGCTTTCCTTTTCCACATTATTCACCTCTAGGTAGGAATTTCCTTTTTATGGCATTCACATCTTCCCCCTCCTGGCAGCTATGATGTCATTTGAATGAATTTGACTATAAGTCTTGATCAATTTTACCCTTGATTTAGGTACTGGCTCTAGGTCTTGATCAAGGCATCCTGCTGTATGTAATGGGCAACATTTGTGCAGTTTCTAGCTTTGACCAGCTGAATGGAGAATATGGAGAAAACATAGGAGACTGGACAAGTCAGTATTCTCTCCAGTGGGGTGTGTGCACCACAAGGGCTGCTTAAGACAGTCCATTGGGATGCTGGCAGGGAATGCTAGAACTTCTCTCTGTAATTTTATTTTATTCTTTTAATTTCTATATTTGTGAGTGATCAAAGCATTGTTATTGACAAGGATGTATGATCAAAAGAGTTTGGAGACCACTGTTCTAGATAATAATTCTACTTTAGGACTATTATTGACTCTGTCATTTTCATACACACACACACATATGATTTTTATTTTATATGTAAAATAAATCCTATTACCTCCACATTGAATCATTTTTATTGCTGGTGCCTGAGCAGTCATCAAATTCTTCATCACCTCTTAAATTGTAGGCTTCTAACTAGACACAGTTCAATAAGCGTATGGCCAGGGCTGAGCAGTAAGAGAATACTATATCATATGACTATGTGATCTTTCCAGAGATATTATTCCTTGTGAAAAACTCATCCTATTTTAAAAGTGAGCCTCTGTAAATGTTAAAATATTTGAAATGCTTCCAAGTGAAGTAATATGTCATATCATTGAATCACTTAAAATATGCTTCCTTTGAATCATACTTAAAATACCTTTGATATTGTGTGTTTTAAATTTTATCTTATTACAAATCACTTAATGTTCATTAAGCACTTTCTGTTTTTCTTTTGTGCTGGATTGTTGTTTGTCAACTTGGCTTTATCCCTATCCCTATCTCTAGGCAGGGGAGTTATGAGTTAGATTTTGCCAATGAGAGAAATTTGCAAAACATTTGGAAGGCAAGATAACAGGAAAAGTCATCATTTACTGGTAATGGGGGTGGACAGAAGTGGGGACAGTTGGCAGCTGTGAGACAGCTTCTGTGTGAGCTAGTGCTTGGGTGATGCAGGGAGCTGAGACTAAAAGTAGTGGTCTCCCTGATATTCCTAAGATTCTTGCAATTCCTAAGATTCCTGCTCCTCTGGATTTCCTGAAAGCCAATGAAATTTTTGCCTGATTCACTATTCTACCCTTCCAAGTATTGTGTAGGCCTCTAATTCTCTGGATTAAGTCCCTTCCTACTGGAAATGTCTACAGTGGTTTCCATTTCTTAACTGCACTTGATTGTTAGACTTTTTGGTTCTGGGGCTTCATCCAAAGGATATATGTGAAGAGATTTGCCATGTTTCATTGATTAAACAAGTTAACATTTTAAGCATATCAATTTAACCCCAAAATTAATCTATAATTTCATGGCAATTCTAATCAAAATTCCAGTAGAATTATATTGCAGGGGAGGAGAGAGTAGGGAACCTAATAAAATATTTCTAAAATGTGTAAGGCAGAATAAGGGTTCACATAAGCAAAAGCAATTGTACAAAAGAAAAACTTAAAAAAGAAGATTCACACTACTAGATAGTAAAACGTTTTATAGAGTCATGCTAAAAAAATATAATGTGGTACTTGTAAGTAGACTGAAGTGGAGAAATAGCTGAGAAACAGATTATATATATATATATGTATGTATGTATGTATGTGTGGGTGTATACATATGTACAGCAGATCTTCAAATAACATTTCGTTACAGTGTTGTTAAGAAAAAAATCAATTCCGGGTAAGGGCCACTGTCTGTGCAGAGTTTGGACTTTCCATGTCTGTGTGGGTTTTCTCTGGGTATTCTGGTTTCCTCCCACATCCCAAAGATGTAGCCCTTAGGTTAATCGGCATGTCTCCATGGTCCCAGTGTGATTGAGTGTAGGTGTGTGTAGCTGTGCCCTGCGATGGGATGGCGTCCTGTCCAGGGTGGGTTCCCACTCTGTGCCGTGAGTTGCTGGGATAGGCTCAGGCCACCCTGGAATAAGCAGGTTGGAAAATGCATGAATGAATGAGTACAAATTATAGTATTGTCCAATAAAAATTCATAAAGTAAATAATAATCATATAAATGCATTACAATAAACAATGTGGTGTGAAAGTGCTCAGTGAGCTGGCCATATTTGTGATTGTTTTTGAACTGCATGATGGGAGAAGGTGCTCCTTACCATGTTAAGCTTTGAATTTATTCCTTGATTTAACCCACCACCCCTATGACCACCAGCACTCACTGATTCACTGAAAATTGGTTAAGTAATTATCTTACTTGATCATATTAATCTTTTTTAAATGTATGTATCACTTACAATTATTTTAATATTTAATATTAGAAGTGTTTGGGGTCTTTATTTAGAAGTTGGTGATGTGTTTGTGACCTGAAATATACCATAGAAACTTATTTGTTGTTTATATCAATTAGCCTATGGTAAAATTGGCTTCATTATATGTCATTTCACTTAAAATCACAGTTTTCAAGAACTCATCATTGTGGTAAGTGAGGACTTATTGTGCATATGTATATATACATATATTTGGTATGGATAGTGGCGACATCCCAAAATAGTAGGGAAAGGATAGGGTCTCACATGACGTAAAAAAAATTTCCAATGGATTAAGGACCTACATGTGGAAGAGTAAAATGATAAAGTTAACAAAAAGGAAAAAAGAAGTAGAAGAACATTTGTGACTTCTGGAATGAGGAGGTTTAAAAAAAAAAGCTAAAAATCATAAAATTTGAAATTATCAAATACCAAATTCAAGATTTAAGTTTGATAAAGGTCATCACGGAGTTAGCAGATAAATGACA
Source organism: Mirza zaza (assembly GCA_008750895.1). Lineage (NCBI taxonomy): Eukaryota > Metazoa > Chordata > Mammalia > Primates > Cheirogaleidae > Mirza > Mirza zaza. The sequence goes on along the minus strand of VSMD01027495.1, from coordinate 1,626 downwards.
GTCTGAGAGAAACTGTTTCTTTTCCAATATCCCAAAGTGCTAAAGAATTATCAGCCAAGGAATTTTTTTTTTTTTTTTTGAGACAAAGTCTCACTTTGTTGCCCAGGCTAGAGTGAGTGCCGTGGCATCAGCCTGGCTCACAGCAACCTCAAACTCCTAGGCTCAGCGATCCTCCTGCCTCAGCCTCCCAAGTAGCTGGGACTACAGGCATGCGCCACCATGCCCGGCTAATTTTTTGTATATGTATTTTTTAGTTGGTCAATTAATTTCTTTCTATTTTTGGTAGAGACAGGGTTTCTCTCAGGCTGGTTTCGAACTCCCGACCTTGAGCAATCCGCCCGCCTCGGCCTCCCAGAGTGCTAGGATTACAGGCGTGAGCCACCGCGCCCAGTCGGAATTCTTAAAAGAACAAGAAAAATGGCCAAAATTTATAAATGTGTCAATCTCGGAAGGAGAAACCCAAATGACAGACAGGAGTATGGAAAATTGCACAATTTTCACCAGCAATCAGAGAAAGGCAAATTATAGCAGGGAGTCATCACCCCACACTCATCAGAGCTGAGTTTCCAGGGAAATAGGAACCCTTGGGAACTGCTAGTAATGTATAAAAAGGGCACCCATCTGGGAAGCCTTCTGATAGAACCTCACCAGACCCACAAGGACACTGTGTGAGAATGTCCATCACAGTGGGTTTGTGGTTGCATAAGATTGGAAGCAACCCAAGTGTCCACCTTTGAAGTAGCGAATGAATGAAATGTCACTGATGCATCCTGTGGGACATTAAGCTGTAGTTAAAAGCAATCTGATAAATGTATATATAGGAACATGCATAAACTTTTAAAAGTTCTGGTCAATTAAAAATATAAGAAACAGAATAAGATTTAGCACAATACCATTCTAGAATTAAAATGACACATTCTTTAATATGTGCCCCGTATAGAAGTTGTGAAAACAGAATTCACTCAAATTTTTGAGTAAATTCTACTTGATTGCCTACTTTTCTAAAAAAGTTAAGAATATATTTTACTTTCTGTACGTACCTTTGCTGCTGGGTTTTAAACTTTAAGTGCACCCTTAGTTCTTGGCATTGTACCTAGCACAGAGCAGGCCTTTGGTAATAGTTAAACACTACCACAAGCTGTCCCTACCCTGAATTATCACCTCAGAACATTTGGATGTGAAAAATGAGACCCCTTCTTCTATAAAGACAAAGAATTGGTTACCATTGTGTTGCTTCCACATTTGTGTGATTGACTGAGTTCCTGAAAGTTGCCAGAAATGATTTATGAGATTAAGTAAAGATAGTTGAAGGATATTTTTCACTTTTGTTGAGTTGTTAATCCTCCAGTTCAGGAGCTGGCAAACCATGGGCAGCAAGCCAAATCTGGCCCACTATCTGTCTTTGCATGGCCTGTGAGCTTAGATAGTAATAGGTTTTCACATTTTTAATCATTGTTATATAATGATTTGTGTAACATCCTCGATTTTGCCCCTTGGCCCACAAAGCCTAAAATATTTACTACCTGACCCTTTACAGAAAATGTTTACCAACTCTTGCTGTAGTTCATCCATTCACTGAACAAATATTTACTGGGCCCAGTGGTATACCAGGCACAGTCTCATATG
>VSMD01027494.1:0-16939 GCA_008750895.1 Mirza zaza | reverse complement strand
GTGGTATATGTATACCATGGAGTACTATTCAGCTCTAAGAAACAACGGTGATATAGCACATCTTATATTTTCCTGGTTAGAGCTGGAACCCATACTACTAAGTGAAGTATCCCAAGAATGGAAAAATAAGCACCACATATATTCACCAGCAAACTGGTATTAACTGAGCAGCACCTAAGTGGACACATAGGTACTACAGTAATAGGGTATTGGGCAGGGGGGAGGGGGGAGGGGAGAAGGGGAGGGTATATACATACATAATGAGTGAGATGTGCACCATCTGGGGGATGGTCATGCTGGAAACTCCGACTTGTGGGGGGAGGGGGAGAAAGGGCATTTATTGAAACCTTAAAATCTGTACCCCCATAATATGCTGAAAAAAAATGGTGTAGAAGCCACCGTCCTCGTCCTCAAGAGGTCAGTGGAAGAGGGCATACTGCGTCTGTGAGGCAATGCTGAGGAGAGGGCTGTAAGCCCTGCAGGTGAGGAGGCAGTGTGGGGACAGCCCCTTCAGAGCAGCAGCTCCCGTCCAGCAAGGCCCTGACGGTCAGCATTCAAGGGCAGAGTTCTTCAGGGCAGACGTTGGCTTTTCCTTGTTGCTTCACTGCACAGCTGGACGTGGTGTGGCATGGAGCAGTGACCACAGACAACACGACTGTCCAATCGGGGTCTAAAAGCTGTTTGCACCACTGCTCATCTCTTTGTATCTCAGCTTAAGCACCTGCATAATGGGTATAATAATGCCCAACTCACAAGGTTAATGTGAGAACTGAATTCTGTATTGTGGTGTGCATATTCCCTAGAAGATTACCTGGCCCTGGATGGGTGAGCAGTAAATATCCACTGAATTGATCTGAGTGAAACACACAATCACATTAGTGTCAGAAGGCCTTGTGCTTTCCCCACACAGTGATGGGTCTCTCTCGGAAGAGATCCTGGTGTAGGGTATGAGACAGGCTTCCTTCTGCTTCATCCTCCATGTACCCAACTAGAATCAATGGTCGGAATGAGTGGGTCTTCCTCACAGATACCTGGCCTTCCAGATTTCATAATTACCTCCATGAGATAACCTTCAAGGGCTCTCTGTCAGTCAAGGTTATTTAGACTGCAAGGAAAAAAGAACCAAAAGTGCTGACGTTGGTTGTGAAAACTCTTTTTGTAGCTTTGCTCTGGTTTGCTCCTTACTGTGCACCTCGGTGTTTAAAATAGCACACTGTGAAAAGAGTAAGGAAAAAAAAAGATTAATCATAGAAACTCAGAGTTGGAAAAGCCTTGAAGGTCAGATAATCTAAATGCCTGGTGCATTCCTGTCTTACCGGATATGAAGGTTAGTTTTATGTGTCAACTTGCATAGGCTAAGGGACCCAGTTATTTAATCAAACACTAGTCTAGGTGTTGCTGTGAAGGTACTTTTTAGATGTGGTTAAAGTCTACAATTGGTTGACCATACATAAAGAAAATTACTCTAGATGATGTGAGTGGGCCCTACCCAGCCAGTTAAAGGTCTTAAAACACTGAGGTTTCCTGGAAAAGAGGAAATTCTGCCTCAAGATACATACATAATGAGTGAGATGTGCACCGTCTGGGGGATGGTCACACTTGAAGCTCTGACTCAAGGGGGAACGGGGGGCAGGGGAGCAAAGGCAATATATATACCCTTAACATTTGTACCCCCATAATATGCTAAAATAAAAAAAAAGATTGCAGTGTCGGGTTCTGCCTGAGTTTCCAGCCTCCCAGCTCACCCTACAGATTTCAGACTTGCCAGTCCACAATCATAAGCCACCCCCACCCCGCGCGCGCGCTCTCTCTCTCTTTGCACAATATCCTTTTCCCTATTCCCTTTCTTAGAGTAGATAAAAAGGGGGTAAAATAGGACTTACATCATAGAATTGTTGGAAAAATCAAGCTAGTTGGTGTATGCTGAGGAAGTATGTTACGTGCTTTAGTGATTGTGTTTATTATCATCCCACAGCTTGGCGCTTACTAAGTAATCACTAAATGGAGGTTGCTAATGTGTCATTATTGTCACAATCTTCATTTGGAGAATTGACACAGATGTGCCTTTATCCTTCCTCTCCTCTCAATCAGTTATAAATCAGTCATGGTTTATGTTTGATTTCCAAGATGTAGGCTTTGCGTTTGGAAAGGGAGGTAACTAGTGTGTATGAAGCCCGTGGTGGTCACTAGGCTTGTGACCTGTGTCTTCATATCTTCCTCCATAAAATAGGATTTGTATTTCATCAGTCTGTTGTGAGGATTAAATGATATAATGCACACAAAACTCTAGGACACTGCTTGGAACATAGTAGGGACTCAAAAGTGTGCCTTCCCTCGGTTTTAGTTATCTTTTAATAACCAGCTACATTTTTAATATCACTTTCCTTCCACTACAACAAGGAGTGTAGGTGAAACATATTATAGATGCAGTTCAATTCTTATGCAGTCCACAAGGTAACAATACCTGTTATTATGAAAATTTTGGTGACTTAGCAGGGAAAATGTGCCCTGCCTCCCCTGGCTATGACAACATCTACTTTGACAAGATGAAAAGGTGAAATTCATTCTCCACATTGGCATGATTTCTTGGAAAACAAACATATATATATATATATACACACACACACACACACACACAAATATATATACACACACATAGACATATAAGTTTTCTGTAGGCTGTCTTGCTAATGGGCAGAGGACTTGCTTTCTTAGTCATCACTCAAAAGTGGCATCTGTGAAGCGCCTGTGTGTGCCAGGTTCTGTGCTGGCCATGAAGGAGTTAAAGCTGAGTCAGTTCTTCCCTCAAGGGGTTCAAATCAAGCTGAGAAAGTACAAGGGAAACACATGGCTAGTGAGCCTTTGTTCTTTTGGCTTTCTTTAGTAATGCTCACTTTAAATTTGTTTCAAAGGAATATATGGATGTGGTTGGAAAAGACTAAAATACTAAGATGTTTCTAACAACTGTTACCTTCACTACGCCTTTTCATTCAGAATTCTGTTCCTGAGACAATTATTTCTAACTCTCTCTGTCCTCAGGAGTTTGGTTGCTGCCTCCACAGTTCTAAATAATATGATAAAACTGATCTTTCTTGAGAAAGTACGGCTTTATACTTAAACTCTTCCCTTCTTGATATGACTGGTATCGACACTTAGCAGGGTGGCCGGGAGCATGGGCTTTGGGAACCACTTCCTGTCTGGGTCCAGATTTGAGTTCTACCATTTACCAGCTGCGTGAGCTTTAGCAAGTTACTTAATTACCTTAGTTGATAAAGATAGTAACAAAGGGGGAACAACAGAGCCTGCATCATAGAACTGTTTGGGAAGTTAAGTGAGTGAATTAAGAAGTTAAGTGCTTAGATAATGATGGACACATGACAATTGCTCCAAAATGGCAGTTATTATTATTATTTTATTACTTTTAAAGCTCACTTGTAGATGCCATTCCAACTGGTTTTCTCCACTAATCTAGCTCATCCGCTGTAGCAATCAAACCTCTAGCTCTCATCTCATCAATGCGAGAGACAGAGAGACAGAGAGGATAAAAAAGCTAATGGAAAATGAAACAATTGGTGAATCTGGACAACGAGAATATGTGAGCTTCCTGGCTTGCAGATGACTGCTTTCTGTCTATGTCCTAACAATGGAGGGGCAGGGAGAGTGTTCAGGTCTCTCTTCCTGCTTTTTATAAGGGCACGAATCCCATCATGGGATCACCACCCTCATGAACTCATCTAAATCTGAGCACATCCCCAAAGCCCCACTTCCAAATACCATCACCCTGGGGTTAGGGCTTCAACATATGAATTTTGGGGGAACACAAACACTCAGCCCATAAAAACAGGTAATATCAAGTTGTGGTGAGGATGTGATACACTGAAACATTAATACATTGCTGGTGGAAATGTAAAGTGTGACCACTTGGAAAACGGTTGGCAATTAAAAAAAAATTAAACCTGAAAATATACATCAATACAGACATTCTACTGTTAGGAATCTACTCAAGAGAAGTAAAGATGAATATCCACAAAAGACACATATGTGAGTGTTCATAACAGCATTATTATAATAACCTAAACTGCAAACAAAGTTTCATTAACTGTTAAATGGATAAGCAAAATGTGATACGCCACAAATAATGAAGTACTATTCACCAATAAAAGAATTACAAATTACTGATACATGCTTCAACATGGATGAATCTTAAATATGTCATTCTAAGTGGAAAAACTCAGACACAAAAGACCATGTTTCCTGTTTCCATTCACATGAAATGGCTATAAATGGCAAAATTTTATAGACCAAAGATCAGTGGTTGCCTAGAGCTGGGGGTAGGAGATATTTAACAATAAAGGGACATAGGGAAATTTTAGAAAGTTAAGAAATGTTCTAAAACTGGATCATGTTGATAATTACACAACTGCAAATATTTACTGAAAATTATAAAACTATATGCTTAAGGGGTAAATTATAAATATAAATTATATTTTAGTAAAGCTATTAAAAACAGATTAATTTTTGTCATAAAGGAAGTGATTGGCAAATTTATTTTATATTTTATTCAAAGTAAAATATTTGTAATTAAAAAAAAATGCATCCTGGTTTCCTGGTTTGGAATTCTATCCTAGTCACTTTTTGACCTCCGATTTGGGTCATTTTAATTCATCTCTATAATTATCACTTTTTTCATCTGTGGTTGGATAAGGTTGAATAAGATCATTTGTAATGTCTTTTCCATCACTGATTTTGCAGAATTCTTAAAACTGGTTTAGTTTATTTCTTGATATGTCTGTTAGACTCAGTCTGCCAGAAAATTTCCTACAGCTTGTCTTTGTTGGCAGGTCAGAGTTTGGAACGGACCATCTTGTACTTTTCTGCTTGATCAAGGACCTTCTGAGAATGTCTTCATCTGATTAGCACCATCCTGAGCAGCTGAGCACAGCTAGCTAAAAATTGAGCAATATTCAGCCAATTTATTTTAAGTGGGTATGCTGATTTTTAACTTAGTTTTACATGAGAGATAATTTTACTGACAAAATTTAGCTTACCACACATAAATGGCAACATTGAAATGAAAACAGAATTGATTGTTGCCTACCAGGGCCTGGTGCTCTAATTTAAGGGCTGTAGTGTGATAACAGAAGTCCAGTGATTATTATGTTGCCATGGATTAAAAAGTACAGATTTACTCTTTTTTCTTTTGCTGATCCTGATGCCTTTTGGCATTGACATGATGCTCTTTTTAAGTGCTGAATGGGTGATTTGTGAATCTGCATTCGATATACTTTGTAGTATGGACTATGGACTGAATGTTTGTGTACCCTCAAAATCTATGCTGAGCTCTTAATCCCCAAGGTGATAGTATTAGCAGGTAGGGCCTTGGCAGGTTTTAGGTCATGAGGGTTCCACCTTTATAAAAAGAGACCCCTGAGAGCTCTTTCAGCTCCTCCACATGTGAGGTCACATTAGAAGATAGCTATCCATGAACCAGGAAGAGGACCCTCTCTGGACCCTGCATCAGCCGCACCTTGATCGTGGGCTTCCCAGCATCCAAAACTGTGAGACATAGATGTTTGTTGTTTAAGCTACCCAGTCTATGGGAGTTTGTTATAGCAGCCTGAACAGCATAGACGAACGTGCATGCTTTAATGTGCATACAGATACACCAGGGATCTTGTTAAAATACAGATGCTGTTATAGTTGTTTTGAGTGTGGCCTCAGTGCCTGCATTTCTAACAAACAGAATTTGCTGTTGCTGGTTGGTGGACTGCACTCTGAGTAGCAAAGTGTTAGAATGAAAACAGAAACCGTGAAAGGAAAAAAGTTACAGAAAACAGCCTCACGATAATGAAACAAAAGGAATAATATGCTTCCAGTTATAGTAAATTTTCCATCAGTAGGGATGCTCACAGAGAGGCTATTAGGAATGTAGCAGAAGGAATTAGTGGATAAGAGTCATGCCAGACCAGAAGACCTCAAATGTCTTCCCTCATTGTGAGAATGCATGCTTACATTTTATGAGTGTCTTTTCTGACTTCGATGTGTGTATGTAATGACATATTCCTATGGACTTATTTATAGTAATTTTTCTACCAATTATAAACATTTTTGGACCATGCTTTACTTGTGCTTGGGGCTGCTGTGTGATAAGCACAAGCTTATTGGTTGCATGCCCAGAAAATACTGGTCCTCCTGTCCTCCTGTTCCTGATCAGTAAGCACACAAGGAAGGGCTGGTTCTCCGTAAAGTATGAGTCTTAGACCTGGGTGGGGAAGGGCGGCCTCCGCCATCTTTCTCAGCAGATTCTTGTTGATGAGAGTAGGAAATTAGGTCTCCTAGTCCAATATTTATCACCTAACTCACCTTTATTTTCCTAAATACAGAATTTTGGATGGTTACACAGATAAATAAAGATGGTATTTTATATTTTATTCTTACTCAACTATTGATCTTTACATGTATATTTCATTGACCAGATTCTTTTTTTTTTTTTTTTTTTGAGACAGAGTCTCACTTTGTTGCCCAGGCTAGAGTGAGTGCCGTGGCATCAGCCTAGCTCACAGCAACCTCAAACTCCTGGACTCAAGCAATCCTCCCGCCTCAGCCTCCCAAGTGGCTGGGGCTACAGGTATGTGCCACCATGCCCGGCTAATTTTTTCTATATATATTAGTTGGCCAATTAATTTCTTTCTATTTATAGTAGAGACGGTGTCTTGCTCTTGCTCAGGCTGGTTTCGAACTCCTGACTTCAAGCAATCCACCCGCCTCAGCCTCCCAGAGTGCTAGGATTACAGGCGTGAGCCACTGCACCCGGCCTGACCAGATGCTTCAATGGGATAAAGGATGGTGACTGCTGGACTTCTATGTGGTCATCTTCTCCCCAGAGAAAGGCTCCTTTGAAAGGAAGGGATCAGTGAGCTCCTCCCAGAGCCAGCGTGGGGATCCCGCCCGTGGTCAGTACGTCTCTTCCAATGATACGTTTTGTAACTAGGGAAATAACCACAGGATGGGTTCAGGGACCTACTGGGCCCACTGTGAGATGGACCTGAGCTAAAAGTCAATTGGTCACCTCACTCCATCAGCCCTCTACTCTCGCTGGTGGGCCACAGTGACATGTTGGGTCTCCTGGAATTAGTATTGTTCAGAGCCTGTGTCCGGTAAATGCCAAAAGGTCTGATTGTTTATTTTTCCCCAGTCACCCTGATAACAGCCCACAGAAAGGGGGCTGAGGGTGCTGAGAAATATCACCCTGTCAATCTACTAAGATCAAAAGAATTCTCCCTGGATCCCCCAGTTAGGCTGGTCCTCCCAGCTGCAGAGTCCTCACAGGACTGGTAAGAGTGGCCCTCTCCCCAGCCTGGAATCTCTCTCTGGAACTGTCAACCTCAGATGCCCAAGAGAGGCCTTCCTGAACCCTGCAGTGGGACCTGCTTCCTTATCCCAAGCTGTTGATTCTAATGCTTAGTCCCACCCACAGGGGTTTAGGATAACGTAAGAGTCGTGATTCTTATTCACTTGGTAAATATGTGTTGAATACCTAGTGTGCACCAGGTACTAAGCTGGGTGCCAGGCACACAATGGTGAACAAGACACAGGGCCCCTGCTTTCAAGGAGCTTGTAGCTTTGAGAAATTTCAACCCAGTGTGAGAAGAGCTATGGCTGATGAACGCAGGGCATGGTGGATGCTCTTAGGAGAGGCATGAGAGAAGGAATCCAGGAAGGGTGCATCCGACCTGACACCTGATGGAATATCCATGAAAGAGAAGTAGAGGGGCAGGCTTGAGAGACCCTGAGGAATGGAACAGAGGGAGTGTGAACTTCCGGTCCAACTGGAAGAGAAGCGGTTGAACACAACGTAGGTTGTAGTGGGTGAAATGTGACAAAGGCTCACTCCTTGACCAAACTTTAGTCTAGCTCCTCTTGTCCACTGTGCCTCAACCCTCGCCCCAACCTCGCTGGACCACTTGTTGCAAGAACCTGCTAAGTTCATGTAGTAAGAATCCCTCATCCTGGATAGCTGACCACCTCAATGTCTGATCAAATTGCTCACCTACCTTCTCAATATAGGATCACCCCAGCAGGTCTTCAGCATGAATCCTGTGGAGTTGGTTTAGCAATGATTCCCCAACCCTTCATGTCTCCTGTAAGTCATTTTTCTATCCACTGATTGCCCCCTCCTGCTTCTTGGCTATAAATTCTTACTTTTCCTTGTTGTCTTCTGAACTGAGTTCAGTTCTAGATGGAAGTCTCTTTTCCCTTCTTAGGATGGTTTCTGAAAAAAAATTTATCTTTAGCATTTTATCTAGTATTGAGCTCTGGAAAGAGGTTGAGGCTGGAGAGGTAATTAACAGCCAGACTGGAAGGGGTTTTCATCTGCAGAAAGCTATTGCAGGGTTTGACAATTCTGTTATTATGGTTTATTTGCACATTATAAAAATCAGTCTCATTGAATAATAAAATGAAGCATAGGCAAATGTAGAACAGTCAGAAATCTAAGATAAATTAATAACAACAAAATTATTTTATTGTTGCATAGTAACGAGATGGCTAGGCTCCTTTACAAGTCTCTGATATGTTTTTGCAACTTTAAAATAAACTTAAACCAAAATAAAATAAAATAAAAACAAAATAAAATCAGTTTAAACAGCAAGGTCCAATGACAAGGAGGCTTCTAGAGAAAGTAATGATTAATAAAAATCTCGTTTAAGTAGAAGGCAGGAAGGTAAAGTTATAGTGAGGTGGGTGACAGGTTGGGTCAGCTCTGAGCACAGGAAAATGCATGAAGTGAGAGAAAGTGGGATGTGTTCTAGGTACACCCTAGGAAAAAACACCTCCTCAAATTCAACAAACTGCGATAAAAGTATTAATAGTCCTTTCTCACTCTTTATGACTCTCTAAGTATAGAACCAACATAATTTATTCACTGTGCTCCTAAAGCCACTTAACATTGCCTAGCATTATGTCACCACTGTAGGTACATAGGCCATACACTGCCATCTGTGATGTGATGTCTCCAATCTCCCCATCACCTCTTCTGCAAGGCTCTCCTTTCTTCTGCTGGGCAAGTCCCACTGCCCCTTGAGGCGGGTAAGGAGGTGAAAGCAAGAGCCCAAGCAATAGACAGGGGTCCGCTGCAGCATTCAGATGCATGAGGGACAGACTGCTTTCCATTACAGTTGATGGTGTTTTCTCTTCAACAACATTCTATCTACTTTAAGGCAGAACTGGAATCTTAAACTAGAATCTTGAATATCTATGAAGCTCCCACTGCGTCAAAAGCAAGAAATAACAATGTGCACCTTCAAAAATATTTCCTGACTAGAACGAGAGCTTAGCTACAAAGAACTTAGTTTCTGATCCCTCTGGTATTCAACTCATGTATTATTTGGACTTTGGATTTGATAGTGGAGAATAAAAATTGATTTCCCTCCCTGACTTTCAGAGAAATATATTTCCCCAAAGCACGCGGGCACCCTCTGCAAGTTAGCAGCCTTTCTAGAGTCTATAATTTCTTTTCCTGTATTTGATCACATCTCAATCTCCTCTACTTTAGAGGAAAACGAAGTATATCAAGACAAGAAGAAAACAATTTGGAGCCATTGATGCTGGGTATGTGTTTATAAATCCCTGTTCCAAATAATTTAACAACTTCTTGAATGCAAAAATAAATTAGGTTTGAAAAGTCTAATAGTGAGACTGCAAAAAGGATTAATAAGAAGCTAGAAATTCTCCTATTTGAGGAATTAGAATTCGTTTTCTAATATTTACTTTTATACTGCATTTTCTTATTTTGTAGACTTCCATTGCATTATATAATACAATGTCTTTAATGTTTTAAATGCCCTCTTATTTGTATGATTTCTCAGTTTTCAAAGCATTTTCCAACCTTTTATTGCATTTTATCCTTATAATAATTATGTGAATTTGGTTGGGCAGGTTTTTTTTTTAATTTAAATTTACTGATAACAAAAAAAATCAAGAATAACTTTAAATTATTTATAAATATTACTTTAATAGTCAGATTTTATGAACCACATTCCAGAGATTTTCTTTGGTAGAAAAGTAGGAAATGAATCTGGGGTAATATTAAACCCAAGAAAGATGCTTGAAAAAATGGATGCACATTTAAAAAATGCTATATCCTTATTGTTTATGAAATCTATCCTGATTGAATTCCCCTCTCAATGAAGCCTTCTTTGAATCTCTAATAATATTAATTATCATATTACCATTATTATGTATATATATATTTTTTTCTGTCACCAAGGAAGCTGTGGTCGCTATTTTAATATTATTCTTTCTTGATAGCAAAAAGAAATGTGGATTTGGGATCATGGGTCTGGATTTTGATCTGCTTCCTAGCAATGGGCCCTCTTCTAACAACTCTAAACCAGAATGAGTTTCTGTTCCATGTTATAGCAATGTTTGCATTGTTTCTTTCTAGTAATCAACATCTCAGGAAGCAATAATGACCCAGTTCTACAATATGTGTGGTAAAGCTTATTTTGGAATACATAGTGAATTGACTATGAAAAGAAATGACCCTCTTATGAGTACAGAATCGCTGACATCACAAAGAATGGGAGATCTCTATCCCATCTCCTTCTGCTGGAGAGAAGACAGTTTAAGAAAACTAAAACTACCACTTCTAATTGCATTTTCATTCCTGTTGCTGCAAAAGTAATATTCTTTTTATCTGATGATTTTTTTCTCATAACTTCAACACAGATAGTATTCTTCAACCCTGAGTTCAAAGATGTAAAATACTGACAATTTTGGGTGGCTCTCCAAGCATTTGATACAGGAAATTTATTTTTCCTAAAAAATAAGCCTGAGGGCATTTTTTTAGTGACTTCAGGGTTTAAGCTGGAATTCACTGATATTTTCCTACTGAGTTGTGAGTCTTAGGGAAATTGTGATGGGGATCTTCCCTGAGAATACACCAAGTTCTCACAACATTGTGTGTGCTCCTTGCTTTTTTTCTTTCCTCTTGTTTAGCATGTCATGTGAGACATGTGCAACACTGGGTAGGAACATGAACTTAGTTTCATCCAATTATAGATGTGGATCCTGGTTACGTGTTATTTTTGTTACTCTGGACTCATCAATAAAACATGTCCACCACCCTCTTTTTTCATGTTTATGAATAGAATAGGAACAAGCACATAAGATATTGTCAAGATCAAGTGATTTCTAAAACATAGAGATATTTTAAACAAACTATAGGTATTTTAAACAAATGATTGGCACCTCCTCAGTACATTTAAATTTCATACTAGGTTTCTTGCCCCTAATTTTTCCAGCTAAGACAATTTAACCACAGCATTGGGTTTCTTCAGAGCTGAGCTTGTTAGTTTGTTAGGGGGCTTCCCTGTCATATTCATTAATTACTGTTATTTCTAGTTCTTCTGTGATCAGATGAACCAAGGGTCAGCAAACAATGGTCCATGGGCCACATCTGGTGGACTGTTTGTTTTTGTATAACCTGCATGCTAACAGTAGTTTTTACAGTTTTCAATGGTTGAAAGAAATAGAATACTATTTTGTGGTGCATGAAAATTATGATATTCAAACTTCAGTGTTCACAGGTAAAGTTTATTGGAACACAGCCATGCTCATTCATTCCCAGAATGTCTATGGCTGCTTTTGCACTACAACCATAGAGCTCAGCAGCTGGGACAGAGACTCTAAGGCACACAAATGCTAAAATCTTTACGATCTGGCCCTATATAGAAAAAGTGTGCCAACTTCTGATATAGGGAAAATAATCACATTCAGATGAAGTTGACTGCCAGTCTAAGCTCTACTTGTTAGCCATGTGACCTTGTAAGAGTCACCTTATTGAAATTATACTCATTATGGTAAAATTCTAGTCTCCAAAGCATTTAGGGAAAAACTAATTGCATATTGTCTATGAAAGCTCTTTGTAACTGTGAAAACAATATGATTATGATTCTGAAACCTTGTTTTGTCTTTGAAATCTTTTATTAATCTAAATTTAATGTAAAATCTTCATATGTAAACCAGCTATAAATAGGACAGGTGGTTGAAATAGGAAGGTTGAAACACTAAACCCACATCTACTTCCCCTGAACCCCCTGGACTCCTCTTCTGAACCCCTAAGGCTTGGAGGAGAAGAGTTTGAACCCCCTGGGGGATGAGAAAAGCAAGGGTGCTTAACTTTTCCTTTATTCCTTTATTAGTGTTCCTTTTCTCATCTAAAACATTCTGCCTTCTCCCTGTGTATCCTGAACTTCAGCATTCTGTGACTACAAAATAAGAAGACATAAAAATGCCTGAATAATAGGAAGATTTCTGGTTGTTGGCAAGGGGATGAATGAATGTGGGTTTCTGACAATTTCCCTGACACTCAACCTTGAGATCACACAAACAATGACTAAAAGGTTGATGGATTGAGACATGAGCATGGCAGTGGTGGGGAAGCCCCAGGAAAAACAGAATACAGATGAGTTCTGTGTTGGATGAGGGAATACCACAGAGGAGAAGAGATTGGGATTATGCAGATGGGAGTCAGCCTGGGTTTCCATTTCTGATGTACTTCCTTTGTTCCTCAAGACTGTCCATGGCTGAAAAAGAGCAACATCAGACATGGGCTGGTGAAGGACCACAGGGAAATGGCAGGCCTGAGTAGGTGAGGAGTACCTAATAGCACGTGCAGGCAGACCAGCTGGCCTTCTCAGCTCACTCTTCCTCTGCATGCATAAACCATATTGAAACAGAGCATGACCCTACTCAGAGGTGCAGGGTGCAAGCCTAAGAGGCACAGGTATTGGGGAGAAAGTAAGAAGGAGAGAGCCGTTTGCTTTTCCCCCTGTTAAAATTTCCATCATAGGACTCTGTGTTTCCAGGGAAATATCATGAGACATGTAAGGTATAAAACATCAGCAGAATAAAGACAACAGAGCAGAGAATCTAGAGCAAGTGGATCAAAGATAATGAACCAGACAGAAGAGGCAATGAAAATATTTTCAAAGAATAAAGGAGGATATTTGTAATATGAAGCAGAGATAAGCAATTATAATGAAGAAAAATTTGTACACTGGCCAGGAAAACTATAATAGTTAAAGTTATTATATGGCTAGAAAATAGAAAAATAGGAGCCGTGTGTGTGTGTGTGTGTGTGTGTGTGTGTGTGTATAAAATTTTCAAAGAATAACTTATTGATCTGAAAGATCAGGCTAAGGATCTGTCCTACAAAGCAAAAATAAATAAAGAGGCAGAAAATGTAACAATGTAGCTGCTAGACAGAAGGGTAGAAGTAGGATATTAATATCTTTAAGACAGAAATTCCAGAGGACAGAAACATTAAGAGAAGAAATATTTGAAGAAATGTTGGCTGAGAGTGTCTCAATTTTAAAGGACACACAGCATAACATAAGTTAAAGAAAACACACTTTGTTACCAAAAAGGTGAAATTTTAGATCACAGAGAAAATTCCAAAGGCTTTCAAACAGAAAAAGAAGGTCACATGCAAAAGCAGAAGAAATAAATTGATGTCATGCTTCTCAACAGCAACACTGAGTGTTGGTTGCATGGAGCCTGAGTGTTGGTTGCATGGAGCCAAAAGAGTAACACTTTTACTATTTTGAAGGAAATATATAATTGTATATCCAGCTTAACAGGGAGAGCAAAATAAAGATATCTTTGAACATACAAAGTCTGAGCTTGTCCTGTGATGAGCTTGGTTTGTTCAAGAACCTGCATTTGGAATTAAAAAGTCCAAAATTTGACTCTTTTTTCTCCAGGATAAATAATATGCCCCATGAATTCAGTGAGTTTAGAAAGTTATTCTTCTGCCTGAATGGCAGGAAGGAGAGTAATATGAAAAAATCATATTACAAGCAATATGAAAAAATTAACCTGCATTAATATCTCAAAGTATCCTCTTCTAAAAATGCCATAATGTATATATAAACGAAGCACTCTGAGAACAAAAACAATACTGAGACATAGACTCTGTTTTGGTGTGGTTTTAAGAAAGCCATAGATCTTATTGGGTAAGTTTCTGAAAATACGTGACCATTAAATCAATACTGAGGGTAAGAAAATGGAGTATTTCCCATCTACATTCCACAGACGTGTACTTCATTAGAAATGCTGAAACTTTCCTTGACATATTGACATTTTCTTTATTGCTACTGGAATGTGCCTCAATAATTCCAAGGAATCTACTTTTTCTTTATGATTTAATAGCATGATGCAAAACATTGAGTTTCTCTATGCTTATTTCTAATCAGCAATGTCTTCAAAAGCAAAAGATCCTCTAGACATTGCAACAAGAGGTTACTTTAATTTTTACTGCAGAATCACAAAAGCTCCTATTGGCTCCGCAGCCAGTAGACCAGTAGACTATATGTAAAAATACTGCCTGGTATAGAATGTGGGATTCAATAATTCTTGTACCATATTTCTACTACATTTCTATGCAATGGTTTTACACTGGATGGAGTTCAGTTGTTTTTTTTTTTTTTTTTTTTATTCTGTGCTACACTATATTTCCAAAGAGTACATTTCTATGTTCACTATAATTGAACCATCATTATTTCATTTCTATGATATATTTATGTGGAGTGGAGTTTTGGTCTGGAGGAAGCATACTTATTTGCGTGCTCTTCTAGGCTTGGTTTTCAAATAGTGTTTTTCTAACTTGGGAGAAGTGTAATCATTTCTACATTATTTCTACACGAATAGATTCCTTAGCAATAATAATAATATGCGTAGCTACCAATTACAAGCCACATGTGCCAGTTAGGGCAATAAGCAATATGCATTCAGTTATATAATTTAATCTTTACAAACAACCCTGGAACATAGCTCTTATAGTCAATTTCATTTTACTTATGAGGAAATTGGGGCCCAGGGAAATGAATGAATTTATCCTAGCCTGATAGCTAGTGAGTTACATAGACAAGTTTGAATTCAGGTCTCTCTGAGTTTAAAATCTTCACCTTTAATGTTATTCTTTGGTGCTACATAATAAGGACATTATTATTATTATCACTACCACCATCATTGTCCTCATTATCATTGTCATACATACAGGGAATAACTCCTCATTACTGTGGGGTAGTTTGCTGGTATCTCATCTCTTGATACTGAACCCTCAGTTTACTTCGATATTCAATCCTGTGTAACTATATTAAGTTTGAAAAATACTATCATCACATGGGACAATTGTGCACAGCCTAACACTACCTACGACCTCGTTTCCTGCCTATAAAGGTTTTGTGAGGCACCTAGAGTAGAGAGACCAGCACCCTAGTACAGATGAGGAAGGTGAAGTTGAAAGTTAGAAAGTGGCTGCTCGCAGTTGCAAAATGAGGTTTTCTGGAACAAAATAATTCAGAAATTTTCTACAACATCATACTGCCTAAGTACAGTGCCCCTGACAGAAAAAGTCCTCAATCTGCACAGGTTAAATTAGTGGGTGAATCAAAGTAATTTATGAGACCACTGTGGACAGAGATTTATTTTATTTTATTATTATATATTATTTTGTAAATTTTGCTTAAGACAGTGCTGCTTATGGCAGGTGGTTAATACATACATATCAGTCAATTGAAGAGACACACAAAAAAGTGAATGAATGGGCGGAATGATACGCATTCCCTGACTGTAGGATTATTTTATTTCTCTTTTTATTACTAGTTCCAAGAGAGCTATGCTTGGCTCACAGCAGGAACTGGGGAAAGTTGTTGACTGGTGAATGGTATGTCATCATCACCACCCCTACACTCCTGTTACTATAGATGCTAACATTACCATTAGAGGTAATTATAGCATCTATAGTATCATTGCCATGTGCCAGGCACTGTTCTAACCCATTTAATTCCCATAATGACCTCTTATATTTTAGGGATATGCTCATTTTTTTCTTCTGTTTCTGACTTCATTTTTTAAATTTCAGATATTATGAAAGTATGAATGCTTTCATTACATAAATTGCTTTTGCATAGCTACAAGTTTCCCACCCCCCAGACAGTGCACAGAACACCCATTAGGTGTGAATCTACCCATCCTCTCCTTTCCCTGTACCTGCCTGACACCCGATGAATGTTACTTACATATGTGCACATATGTGTTAATCAATTAGTGCCAATTTGATAATGAGTACATGTGGTGCTTACTTTTCCATTCTTGTGATACTTCACATAGAAGAATATGCTCCAGCTCCATGAAGGATAATATAAGAGATAGTTTACCATTTTTTATGGCTGAGTAGTACTCCATGATATACCTATAGCACATTTTATTAATCCACTCATATATTGATAGGCACATGGGTTGTTTCCACATCTTTGAAATTGTAAATTTTGCTACTATAAACATTCGAGTGCAGATGTCTTTTTTATAGGATGTCTTTTTTCCTTGGGGTAGATACCCAGTAGTGAGATTGCTGAATCAAATGATACACTCATTTTATAGGTAAGGAGTACATAGTTAAGTAACCTGCCCAATTTTCCTAAGATAAGAAATCAGACATTCTGAATTCAAAGACCATAAAACTGAGATCTAAGACTCTTTGTTTGTTAATCAAGGGCACTATAAAAAATTTATACATTTTCATCAATTGTTTGACCACTTGGTTTTAACCTGGACTTTTTCCATCCAAACCACCCTCTCCCTAGTAGCAGCCTTCATCTGAGGTTACCTCTGGGTGGCCTCATATCTTCTGCCTTTGGTTCTCACACCCTCTCCCAAGCAGGAGGGTAAATGGGCAATAGCAAAGGAACTAGACTGTAATCCCTCTTCCTACCTTCTTCCTAGTGTCATACTACACCTTCAAATTTCCATCTTTTCAGGTGGATTTGTTGGAAGAATGTCAGTGAGTAGAACTGGCTGTACACTGCCCATTAAGTTCATAAGTGTGGCTCAGCAAATTCCCTTAGAGTTCAGCATTGCACATGAAGTTCTAGTC
>VSMD01027488.1:0-77026 GCA_008750895.1 Mirza zaza | reverse complement strand
GCCGCTAAGCGCGGCCAGCTTAGACTCCAATCCGCGCAGCACCACTCGGATTCTCGGAACTTCACAGTAAATCCACTGAGTCACTTTCTTCCTTTTCCCGGCGCTGCTGCCCCTCGAAGCTTCCCTGTAGTTCCGTGAAGATGATCCTATAGGAGAACTACCCGCTCGAGTGATTCAGGCCACCCTCTTCACCTCCCTCTCCAAGAGCAAAGAGCAAGGAGGTCATCCCTAGTCCGCCATTTTTGACAATCCCGCATATAGCTTTTAAGGTATATCTTAGAAAAGAATCACCTCAATAAAGTCTGAACATTTATTAGTTAACTTAGTAAGAAATTCTAATTTATGGTTTATTAACACACCTTCTATTGAAATAAGACTAATTTATATTTCTTTATTCTCCTGTCTCAGACATAACTTTATAAAAGTTATGTCTTGTTTCCAATTTCTTTTTTCTTCGATTTAGATGACCTATAACTTCTATTAATGACAGTAGTTCTGAAACTACATATTGGAAACATCTGAGGAGCTTTAGGAAAACACTGATGCCTAGGCAACCACCTCAGAAATTGATTTAATTGAATTGGGTGAGGTTTATACATCATTATTTTTTAAAAATCTCCTAGTTGATTCTAATGAACTACCTGAATTGAGAAATAATGACTAACTCAAATTCAGTGTGTATAATTCTAAATCTTGTGGTGGCAAATAAACAGCAACAACCAGATTTGCCAAATTAAAGAAGAAAGCAGATATGATATATTGTGTCTCTGAATAGTCCAAGGGTGGTTTTGGGTTCAACTTGACCAAAGACTCAAATGCAGTACCCCAGTCCCACCTCTCTGGTCTCTTTCCTCTGTGTAGGTACCATTCCCCTTTATTTTTGACTCTCCCTTCATGATTACAAAATGACTGCAAACAACTCTTAGGGTGAAGGTACATCCCTTTTCATTCATATTCAACATAAAGAGGACATGTTTATCAAAGAAAGGATTGTGCTTTGTTTAAATCACATGTCCTTCCATAAGTTAATCATTATGGTCAAAAAGATGAAATTATATGGCTTGATTCAAATCTAAATCTTAAGTCTTACTCAAGAGCTGGGAGTAAAAATGTCAGCATCCCAGGTTTCCGCAGCAAGGATGTCAGCGTGGGAGTCCGCCCTTGGTTGTTCATGTACTCTTGGCTGAAGTATGATCAGACACACCAAAGTGTGAAGTCCACACTATTATCCCGGTCCTCTGACTCTTTCCTTGGACAAATCACCAGCAAGGCCAATACGACAGAGTAACCTCAGGCAGGGAGCAGTTTCTCAAGAACAGCTCTTTTTTTGTTTGTTTTTCTTTTTTTTCGAGACAGAGTCTCACTCTATTGCCCAGGCTAGCATGCCCTGGTGTCAGCATAGCTCACAGCAACCTCAAACTCCTGGGCTCAAGCGATCCTTCTGCCTCAGCCTCTCGAGTAGCTGAGACTGCAGGCATGCACCACCATGCCTGGCTAATTTCTGTATATTTTTAGTAAAGATGGGGTCTCGCTCATTAAGAAGAGGCCAGTCTTGAACAACTGAGCTCAAACCATCCTACTGCCTCAGCCTCAGCTAGGATTATAGGCATGAGCCAACACGGCCAGCCAAGAGCAGCTCTTTATTGTAGAATAACATAGGGTCTGCGTCTGCAAGTGAAGAAAACAGACCAATGCACACATGCATGCACCCACCTCTAGCTTCTGGGATGATTCCTTTTATGAGCCCAGCCTGGAGGAGGGGGAGTCTTGGGAGGAGTAGGATGTTTTCAAATGATCAATAGGTATCCTCAAAATTCTGGTCTCTCTAAGAAAGCCCACCTGCAGGGGTGAACCGAAAAATACAGATTCAAGCTAATGGCATATTAATTACCCTTAGGTTACTCTAGGTCCCTTTCTCAATTTTATTATGCCTGGGGTGGAGAATTCCTAGATTGACAAAGCATGCCATCCTTCCCCAGGTGTAGCAGTTGTCTGGTATAGGATTATGGGTGGGGCAGCACCAAAATGGAGCGCTCCCCCTCATCTTTCCCAGGTGGAGCATTTGCTGGAAACAGTACCAGAATAGAGAACTGTTGTCCCGAGAAGAGCCGGAGATCCTAACTACCTAACAAAAATGGACTCTCTTTAAATATAAGTGAACAAAATTTGACATTCTGACTTCATGAGATAGGATTATGGGGAATGATCAAAGAATGGAAATTTATAATTGCTGCAACACCAAAGTATTACTGCTAAGTATTTAATAACATAAAAGGAAGTCAAAATCAATTTGCCTTTTCTGGCTATCAGTAAAAAAATATTTATCAAAAGATTCATAAAAAAGAAGAAAGCTCTTAGAAACTATTTATATTTCTACCAAATACTAATTATAGCTGCTACCATGTGAAGTTTAAAATAGACTCTGCATGACTGTTGATTGACTGTTGTAACTGAATTCCCAAACTAGAGGTAATCAAGGGGAAAAAAATCAGAGTGTGGTATGTATGCTGTTTAATAATGTATAAAATTGGTAGCTTTCAAATTATTTTACTACATGAATCTAAATAAGAAAATTATGGATATTTCTGATAACTGGTTATAAATTCCACTAGCATGATTTAAAGAGAAGGCGAACATATGAATGATCAGGATATAAGCATCCAACAAATTGATAGCTACCACAGTTCCCAACCTAAAAATATCATAAGATTATTCTTTCATGAGATAATTTTAATTGATTTAATACAGGCTTCATTCACAGAGGTCTTGAAAAAGTCATTTTTTTACATAAGTTTTCCTATATATTATATTTAAAGGTTTTCGTATACAAAATGCCTAGGTATATATTCCCTGTGGTCAGTTTAAATTAAAATAATCTTTTCAGAGCGCCCTGATAGCTCAGTCGGTAGAGCATCAGACTTTTAAAATAATCTTTTCAGTTAGGATATGAAAATTATCTCTTTTTATTTATAAATGTTGGTACTGTAAAATGATAGGTAGATGATATCTTGTTATAAGAATTTGATACATTTTTGAGTATTTTATTATGAAACATTTAAAAGTTAAACTTATCTTCTATAATTTAAATAAATTTAAACAGAAGTAACTTACTATGAACTTAATAAGATATAAATAAATTTATAAATTACATTTCTAGATATTTAATTAAGATGGATTTCAAGTTTATTTTTCTAATTAAGAGTTTAAAATTTTAACAAGTGTAAGATGACTAAACAGTTTATAAAACTCTGGAAAACAGTGGAAAATGGTAATTAGATATAAAAAGAAGAACCACATGTATTACAGATCAAAATGAAACTCAAGCTGTTGAAGTTGAAGAAACAAAAACTAGGCGGGGAGAGAGTGACGGGGAGGGAGACACAGATATACTGACGGCAGGAAAGTATAGTAGAACATAGGTTCTTATACATTTTAACATTTCACAGTGATAGATTTCACCAATTTAGAACTTTCAAAATCTACGTTCAACTGATTTTAACTTCATGCTGTTCTCTTATAATTTGATAATTAGATTCATTAAGTAATATAGCTGAGAATATGAAATATGTTCATTCACTCAACACATATTTATTGAGTGCCTGCCTACCAGAGGCTCTTCTCGGCACTGAGGATATAGTGTTGAAAAAAATGAAAACACAAAATACAGCTTACCTCCTGGACCTTATATTATAGTGAAGGATCCAGACAAAAAGGAAAGTAAATTCTATGATTTATTAGATGCAATAAGCCTAAGAGGAAAAAAGTTAGACATGAGAGGGAAATAACAAGTGTTGGAAGTGCGTGCGGGTGCTGACAAGTTATATGGCATGGCCTGAGAAATCTTTACTGAGAAGGAGACATTTTGGTAGAGACCTAAAAGAAGAAGTGGAATAAATCATATGAATATTGTATGCGCTGAATATTTGTGTCTCCTCAAAATTCATATGCTGAAGCCCTAATCCCCAATGTCGTGGTATGTGGTAATGGAGCTTTAGGAGGTAATTAGGGTTAGAAGAGGTCATGAAGATGGGGCCCTAGGGCCATGGTATTAGTGAATTTATAAGGAGATAAGTTTGCTTTAAGTCTCTACCATGTAAAGTCACAGTAAGAAGGTGGACTTCTGCAAGCCAGGAAGAAAGCCCACACCAGGGGCAAAATCTGCTAATACCTTGATCTTGGACTTCCAGCTTCCAAAACTGTGAGAAATAAATGGCTTGTTTTTAAGCCACCCAGTTCTGTGAAATTTGTTATGGCAACCCAATCTGACTAAGACAAATATCAAACGGAATTTAGGCCAGATGTGCTTGTTTGTGGAAGAAGAAGGCACTTTTGACTGGATTTGAGGGGGCAAAAAGGAGAGTAGTAGGAGATGTGGCCAGAGAGGTACTAGGGGGCCTGCTTATGTAGGTCCTTGTGGATCATAGAAAGGGTTTAGCTTTCATTCTGAGTGAAATGGGACATCAGTGAGGGTTTTCAGCAGAGTAGTATGTTCTTTAAGTATTTAGTAGAATTCTCTGATGAAACTACCTGTACCTAAAGATTTCTTTTTTGGGTGATTTTTAATTAAAAATGCAATTTTTAAAAATAATTATAGGGCTATTCAAACTATTAGGTGAGTTGTGGTAGTTTATATTTAAGAAAAATTGGTTCATTTCACTGAAGTTATCCAATTTATATGTGTAGAGTTCATTGTATTCACTTAGTATTTGTCATCTACTGTGTCTGTAATGATACACCCCAGGTTGTTCCTGAGATTTGTAATTATGACTTCTTTCTTTTTATCTTGCTAGAATCGTGTCAATGGTGTTGATCTTTTCAAAGAGCCAGCTTCTTGTTTCTTTGATATTCTCTATTTTCAATTTCATTGATTTCTGTTCTTATTTTCATTATTTCTTTCTTCTACCTGCTTTAGATTTGTTGTGCTCTTCTCTTTCTAGTGTTGATTTGGAAGGTAAATTATTATTTGAAACTTTTTCTCTTTCCTAATGTAATTATTTTGTGCTATACATTTTCTGCTCAGTACTACATTAGCTGCATCGCATAGATTTGGTGTACTGCACATTGATTTTTATTCTATTCAACATATTTAAAAATTTCCCTCAAGACTTCTTTTTTGATTAATGGCCTATTTGGAGATGTGTTGTTTAGTTTCCAAATGTTTGAAAAATTTTCTTTAAGTTTTTTTTTTGTAATTTTTTTATATAAATTACATTGTGTTCAGAGAACATACTCTATGATTTATATTATTTTAAATTTGTTGAAGTTTGTTTTATGGCCTAGGATATGGTGGGTTTTTTTAAAGAAAGTATGTTTAGATTTAACTTTTATTATTTTTTAATTTAGATTTTTGTATTTATTTTCTTTAATTTTTAAAATTTTTCATTTAAAAAATTATAAAAGTTGTATATATTTATGTGGTACATGTGATATTTTAATATAAGCATACAATGTGTGATGATCAAAACAGAGTAATTGGAATATCCATCACCTAAAATATTTATCATTTCTTTGTGTAAGGAACATTTCAATTCTACTCCTCTGGTTGTTTTGAAATATACAATAAGTTAATATTAACTATAGTTTCCCTATTGTGGTACTGCACACTAAATCCTATTCCTTCTATCTGACTCTATTTCTGTATCTATTAACCAACTCCTCTTTATTACCCTTCCCCAGTACCTTCTGTTTAACAGCTATTATGATTGCTGGGTTGCAAATAGGGCAAGTTTAGAATTAGTCAGAATAGTTAGGAGGCTATTGCTATAATCCAGGAGACTTACCATAGTAACTTTAAAAAGAGTCAGATGTTATTACATTCTGGATGTATTGTTAAAATAGATACACAAATGTTGGTTGATGGATTAGATACAGATTGAGGGAGAATGAGAGCTGTGAAGTTTGATTCTAAATTTTTTTCTGAGCAACTGAAAAAATGGAGTTACCCTCAACTGAAATAAGGAAGACTGTGGGTGGGGCCAATATGAAGGCAGCAGGAGATCAGAAGTATGTCTTCACATGACACATAGTTATATCTATTAAACATCAAATGGAAATATTACATATGCAATTGGAGGTGTGATTTACCATTCAGTAAAGAGGCCTAAGATGGACACATACATTTGAGAATCATTGTGGTACTTAAAACCATGAGGGCAAAGATCACTAAGAGAAAGACAGAGCTAGGAGTCAGGACAAAGGGCTGTGTCCTAGAGTCCTGCCATGTTAAAGGTCTTGGATGAAAAGAGAAATAAGCATAGAAGAATTGTACAGAAAGGTAAAGGAAAAGCAGAGTATGGCATTTTGAAACCAAAAAATATGTCAGGAAGGGGAAGGTCAACATGATTAACATGTTTTTGACAAGTCAAGGGAGATGAGGACTGAGATTTACAGCTGGATCTGTCTTATCTGTTTAGGATGCTATAACAGAATACTTTGCACTGGGTAATTTATGAACAGCAGAAATTTTTTTTCTCACAATTCTGGAGGCTGTAAAGTCCAAGATCAAGGTGCCAGTAGATTCATGATCTGGTGAAGGCCTGTTCCTTATTGATAGTGACTTCTTGCTGTGTCCTCACATCGTGGATGGGGCCAGGAGACTCCCTCAAACCTCTTTTATAGGGGCATTGATCCCATGGATAAGGGCGGAGCCTTCATGATCAAATTGCCTCCTAAAGGCCCCCCATCCATTACTATTATACTGGGTATTAGATTCTAACATATGAATGTTGATATCATAGCAAGTTATTATACATGATAATAGATACATTAGTTCCCGATTGCTTCTATAACAAATTACCACAAACTGGATGGCATAAAACCAGAGAAATGTATTTTTTTTCACAGTCTTGGAGCCCAGATGTCTGCAATTAAAATGTCAGCAGGGCTGCACTCCCTCAAGAGGCTCTAGGAGAGAATCTGTTTCTTGCCTCTTCCAGGGAGGCACAGGTATTGAGTGTGGTCTTGTAATGCCAATACCTGCCTTTATTTTAACATAGCCTTCCCCTCAATGTACGGTCTAACCTACCTTTCCCTC
The DNA here is from genome assembly GCA_008750895.1 of Mirza zaza. Classification (NCBI taxonomy): domain Eukaryota; kingdom Metazoa; phylum Chordata; class Mammalia; order Primates; family Cheirogaleidae; genus Mirza; species Mirza zaza. The sequence goes on along the minus strand of VSMD01027488.1, from coordinate 69,993 downwards.
TTCTTACAAAGATACTTGTTATAGTATTTAGAACTCAAGCACATAATCCAGGATATTTCCTTTTCTCAATATCTTTAAATTAGTCATATTTGCAAAAACTTTACCAAGTGAGGTAAACGTTGAATGCATTAGGACATTGACTATAAATTTAGAAGCTATTATTAGTCTACAAAAATAGATGAAGCAAAGAAATAAAAATGTTAAATTGTATTAATGTATCAGGATATTAAATGAGGCAATTCCTCAATTTTGTCAGAATTCTGGCTAAAGGGCAATGTTGAAGCTAGTGGTAGTAAGTAGGCTTCGTGGAGCTTGAAACAAGAAAACAAAATCATCCTTATGATACTGACAGCATATCTCACTGCTGGCCTGTATGAGGGATGCTTACAGGCATTGTGGAGATCCTTTTAGAGATCATTTGTAGGAGAATCTCTTTATGGTATTTCCCTTCCTATGGTCAAATGAAGGAATTAAAAAAAAAAAATAGTTTAAGGAGTTGGAAAGGTAGTTACCTGGAAAAAAATCACCTTAGCTAAATCTTTGGAGAACAGCAGAAATTTAGGTGTCCAGAGCCTTGGAGAGGCTGCAGCAGACAGTATCAAAAATGGACATGTGTCCTATTGATCTTGGATATACTTAAAAGAGCTGCAGGTTTGTCAGGATGACAGGGTAAAGAAAGAGAGGATACACTAAAATGCTAAAATTTCTTGCGGGTAAAATGGACATAACAGACCACAGCCTGGTTCAATCCATCTGAACAAACATGATCTGAGAGTAATTGCCTGCCTTTTGGATTGTGTGGCCCCCAGCAGAATGTACTTGATGATACTAGTACAGGAGACAAGGGGTCAGACAGGGAGGACAACACCTGTACCAGGGAAGATGGAACCACCAGCCAGAATCCAAGAACAGTAGAAGGTAAGGTAAAGCCTTCTCTTCCTCTCATCCTTCTCTTCCTGTCCATCTCACCATCCTTGGGAAACCAAAAGCAGCAGAATGAATTGTGGAAAATAAGAAGTTGGAAAAAAAAAAAAAAAAGAAGCAGAAGAATATTCAGGGAGCACAGTCCCCACTGTTGAAGTGCAAAGGAGCCATACCTGAGGTGCTCTAGTTTGTTGTAAGATGGACATTTTATTTAGATAGTATAGGACTTTTTAATAAATAAAAACTAGGCTGCTAATACCCGGATGTACCTGAAGACCTATGAGAATAATTTTTCTATTGATGTTTTCTTTTATATTACGTTCTAGAGTGTATATGGGAAAATATTGAAAGAAAAAGAACAAAAGAGGTGTTTTCTAATTGTACTCTGTCAAGTTCAGACCGTTTTACAAATAGATATATAGTGATGACTTATGGGCCTTTTAATACGTGCCTAAATATACTTTATTTTGCCATTAAATCAATCAGTGCATTGATTTAGAGCATCATACTGTGTATAAACTACCTTAGCAATTTTGGATCACTTCCTATCATGGTCATGCTGTCTCTCCATCCCTTTCTGCCTCACACTAACACTAAAGAATGCCACTCTTTCATTTCACAGGAGAAAATTGATATGGAGGCCCTTCCTGCACAGCAAAGGAAGGATACAGAGCACATTTCTCTATGCCCCGAACTTCCCCAAACTCACTAAATACTTTCAGTGTTATGTTGAAATCAATATTGAAAATGCCAAAACTGCCCTATAAGAAACTATGAATACAACTATAAAAGAATAAATATATGATATTTTTCCCATTCAAAACTGTAGCAACACATCTCAAAGAAATTTCTTCCCCCAGTTTGGGGAAGGCTGGAACTTTTACAATAAAAATATAGGACCTGCAGCCCAAACATTTTGCTGGGTGAAGCAGTGCATGGAAGGAATCTATGGCAACATATAGGAAAAAAAAATTAAATGAGTATTTTAAAGTAGCAGAAGTTAGCAATCAAAATAAGCTTCACTAGTGATTTGTGTGATTTGGGGAATGCAGCTGCCCATCCTGCCAGCTAACGCAGAAAAGGTAGCCCAGCTGTTACCAGTGAAGAACTGCAACAATGAGAATTCTGTTCTCCAGGAGACACGAGGATTAGCTGATGATGATCTGAGTTACATGCAGGACCACACGCAACTCAATTCAAACAGAAACTCAAAGTACAGCATTTGTGAGCCATGATAATTTTCAAAATCTGAACTAATTCCTTAATGTAATAAGGAATTAGTTCATGAAAAAATTGTATTTATTATATATATATTAGTTTATGAAATAAATATATATTAGTTTATGATAATATACTAATATATATTAGTTATATTAGTTTATATATTATAAACTAATATAATATATATTACATATATAATAATATAACATTACATAACATATTATGTTATGTAATATATATTATGCAATATATATTATATTGTTATGCAATATATATTACATAACATAATATATATTAGTTTATGAAAAAATTATATAGACAGCAGTACTGATATATACTATATTTAGAAAGATGACTTCAAAAATGTTTACTCGTTTCTATCTTGAGTTATTTAAATGGCTGCCCATTTTATTATCTCAATTGATTGTAAAAGATTTTGACATTTTTCCCCCTGAAGATATGTTTAGAAGTATATATCTGTAGGAACAATGACTGCCTCAGTTGATGGTAGTCCCAACTCATTCATTACATGGTTGTTAGCCTTTTCTTTGAATACTTGGTTTTCTTCCCTTATTCCTATTTAGGCAAATAAAATGTGGTTCTATTTTAATTAATAATATGCCTTTTTAAAGAAAACTTTTTTTTTGGAAAGAACAATAGGTCTCAATATAAAATTGGAAAATTAACAATGCCAAAAAGGGAACAGGGCTGATTTTTGGCTTGTTATACACTTGCTTATAATATTTCCATGGTTTTTCATCACTCATAGGAGAAAGTTTGAACTCTTTCAGGGCATAAAAGTCCTCATTCCTACATTTTATCTTCAGCTACATCTCCGGCTGCTCCCTACTTTGCCCCTAAAGTAACATTTCAGTTTTCCAAAATTATTATTTTTTTATTCCTTTGTGGCTTTTCAAATGTAATGTCTCCTGCTAGTCGTAAATGCCTTTCTGCAAACTCCAATCAACCTGGGAAGTTTCTGCTCGTTTTTTAATATCTAGCTCAAATTTCACATTACTATGTAAAACTTTCTTGAGCAATTTCATACAGAAATCTTGTGCCATCCCTTATGATTTTATATATTCTTATAATGTGCTATCACACTGTATTATAACCTGTATATAGCAGGTTGGTTACAGATATGTCTATTTTTTGTAAATGTGTAGTTCTTTGAAGACAGTATTTGTTATGTTAATATCTACATTTTTAAGGCCCCCGTATGTTGATTGCTTAGTATATAGTAGCCACGAAATAACCATTGCATTTATGAAAAAAGTTAATGTGTCAATGAATAAATTTTTCATGTTTTGGTTCCAATCATAGGGTGCTGTCTCTCAGACTCCAGCCTGTCCCAACCCTACCCTTGTGCCCAGGACTTGAAGCAGAAGATGGCCCTGACTTCTGTTTGACTTAGCTGTCAACAAAGAGTGGAAGGGAAAGTAAGCTAAAGTGAACTGTTGCGAAGCAGGTTCTGGTTCCACTGTCCAGATCTTCCTGTAAAACTGTCTTCTTGGAAAAAAAGAAAAAGTTAAGCCATTAAATCATCACTCAATACCCATGATGAGAGAGGGAGAGAGAGAAAGAGAGAGATTATTTATTTTGGTAGGGACAATTGTAAACTGTGGATAGATAGTACAAAAGTATGTTGTTACTGGACTTTCTTGTTTCCAGGCCTTATTCATTTCATGCAAATGTTACATTTCCATTGTAAAATTCAAAATGGTACAGAGATATCCAGAGAAATGTGCCTCCCATATACATCTTATTCTACCTTCTAAAGTAACCAGTGTTGTCAATTTAATATCTGTCCTTCCACACAGTTTTCTTTTGTTGTATGTGTGCACATTTGTGTTGTGTTGTTTGTTCATTTATGATATTGAGACTCAATATTATTATGGATATTTCTTTTTCAGATTTCACTTTTCTCTTCCTTTTGAAGTTTTTACCAATATCTGAAACATGTCAGGAGTAGAATTCCTAGAAGGTAGTAAATTTTGGAAGACTTTCTTCCTCCTTTGTTAAACAATGAAGGTGACATGTTTTGCCCTACTTTACAGCTCTTCAGTCAACTAGAAAATCAAACAGGATTATAATCTCTCCACTTCAAAGGATGCCATTTTACACAATAACAACTTGCAAGACTCAGACAAGTCTCATTAGATCTCTCTCTCTCCCTCATATGCAAAGACACAGACACACACACCCTACCAAGAGATGGAAGCAAAGCATCTGTTTGGAAATTCACTCTTTCTCTATTTTCCTTTTCAAAAATTGTTCTGTTTGAGGAAATTTTATTTATTAAAGCAGAGCTTACTAACTCATTCAAACAGGAACCATGGTTTACCACGTTACGTCCAACACATGGTATTTTGAACATCATAGGTGTTAAATATTTTTTCGAATGAATTAATGAATTTCTAACTACAGCCACCTTGTTTCAGCTTTCTCTACAGATTATGAAATCCATGGTGTTCTGATAGATCTATATTTTCTTCCTTCAGTGATGGCCAATACTTAGACTATTTCTGAAGAACTCCATATTAATGCCATGTAAGTCCATATACATATTTACAATATAAATTTAAATTTTACTGTGGAATTTTATCAAGAAGAACTTTATGAATGTTTATATTTGACACAAAGTTAAAAATAATAATTAGGAGGAAGAACAGCAAGTGGTACTTACAGATCAGTGACGGTATGAGGATAATAAAAATATTTTGTCACTTAAGCAGAAATATACAGGCTTAAAAGATGTTTATTTTCAGTTTTTGTTCAGTTCTATTTTATTCTTCTTGTACTATCATCTATGGTCTTCCTTTCTGTGCATTTATTTTGTCTTTTACCACTATCTATATATTCTAAAATACTCTATTCTGCTTTTCCAACCATTCTGTTTTCTACTGCTTTTATTCCTCTCCAAATATATGCAAGATTTTTAAAAATAATAATACTATCCTGTCAAAATGAAGTCTTTAATTTTTTCTTTCTATTTTTAATGTATATCTACATCTTTCTAATCCAATGAAAAGTAGTGGTAGAGACCACTCATTTTAAAGAGTACTCTTTTAAAAAAAATCTTATAGCTGAAGAGACTGAAACCCCAAAAGGCAATATCTTATTGAAAATAACATAGCTAATTCAAGCAGATTCTGACCTAAAAACACATCTACTGACAGTCAGTCTGTGTTTCTTCCACTACACTTCATCATCTTTCAAACAAAGCCAGTATCTTTCTAGGATCACTTAATTTAGTGCCATGGGTTAAGTTCGTATTAAATTAATATTAAATGTTTATTATAAAGGAAATATATGTTAATATTATTTTATTAAAAGTAAAATATAAGGGTATGATTTTGTTCTATGTGTTCTATTGTTCTAAGAAAAAATATCATCTATGATATTTATACTTTTACATATTACAAAATAATAACTAGATATTTAAGACTTTCAATTAGTATTTTCAACTACCAGACTAAAGCTCACATGTTTGTAATAGAGTTTCTAAATTACTCCCACAAAATAATTCTAGTTCTTATTAAGGAAGAAGAAAAGTAATGGGATACTTTAAACATCCTTTCATACCCTAGAATGGAAAGAACCACCCACATACACTAACAGCTTTAAATTAATTCTTAGAGGTTCACTAATGGTATTTTTATTATATAAAGCTCCAAACTATGGCACAAAAGAGAATACAACTATAAAAATAGAGAGTTTATTACAATTACCATTGGCAGTGTGATATTATATAAATATTCTAAATCTAAAATAAGTGATTTGTTTTATCATCTACTATAATGAACAGTATGCTGAAGATTTTATCTAAATAATTTTTCCAATAGTATTATCTAATCACACACTTGTATAAAAATACTTATTTGTTTCCATGACCTTTTCTCTAAAGCTATATAGGTTTACCAGAATGCTTACCACAGCTCTTGGCTTCTTATGGAGAAAATAATGTTACAGCAAGGAATTGTTTAGAATTATAAAAATTAAGAAAACACTAGTTAGTCGTAAAATTTTTGTAAGAACTTGATTCCAACTTTAAAATCTTATAATAGGTTACTTCCCTTTCTAAGATTTTTAAATACACATACACACACAAACATGTATGTGTATATATGCATGTGTATATGTGCATGTATATAGATGACATTAGTAGTAGTAGCCCCAGACAGTAGCCCTGTAGCTTTCCCAGGTATTCTCAGTTGACCTATAACCTTTTGCTTACCAAACCAAAGCACCAAAGAGTTTAGCATCAATTACAACATAATTTATGTTTGGCAACATAAACAAGTTTTACAAGCCACCCTCTGATTCATTGAGAAAATAACAGTGTTTCCAAATAGTCAGAAAACAGTGTGAAAAATTGAGGAGGTTGTCTCCAGGGCTTTAGGGGAAGTAAGGAGATGAATAAGGGTGAGAGAGGGGATAATATCTATAAAGTGTCATATTAATAAAATAAAGTAATATAAATTAATATCATGTTATCATATCTATGGAAGCTGTGACATCTAACCTCTGAATACACTGCACCATAATCTCATGTGGTAATAGTAAAGATCACTACAAACAAAAATATTTATTAAGCTTTAAAAAAATAAAATCATTTACATGGCATGGAAGGAAAATATAGATTTAGTGTATAAATAGTTGTTATTAATGAGTTCCCAGAAAACTGTGCCAAGAAATATTTGCCAGAAAGAGGAAATATGCAAAAGTTTAAAATATAATATATTTATTTATGATATAGGCTATAATATGGTGATCCATATTTAACCCCATGCAGACATTTAGGTGTCTTTTTCTGATTTAAAAGTAATAAAATCTCACCACTATGCCACAAAATATTTTCATAGAGATTTCCTGAAATTTATTAAATTATGTGGTTTTATAACAGATTCAAGAAAGTATTATTGCTGTATAAATTCATTTGAACAATTTATAATGGAATACAAAATATTCATCATAGATACCCCAACACTCCTTTTTAATTAATAAATGCAACGTAATGACTTGTTTTATACATTATAGTATAGAAACAATTCTACACATAAAAAGTCAAACATTTCTGAAAACATTTTTTAAAGAGAAGAGCGAATGAGCTAGTAGTTCTAAGAAAATTAAATTTCTTCATTAAGTTATTTAGTAAAGGTCCCTCAACAATTTAAGACTTGAGAAGTTAGAGTTCAATGCTCATCCAATTGATGTTTACACCCTTTAAAAATGGGACTTGCTACTTGTTTTCTGGAAAGCTGCTAAGTTTGGTTCAGGGTGAGAGTAGGAGACTATATGTGTTACATACCATCCCCAAATCATACTACTACTAGTAATAGCCACCATTTTGTTTTTTTCTTACTTGTTGATTACCATGTTAATTGCTCATCGGGAATTATCTAATTTAATTTAGAAAGCTCCCAATTAGGAAGTTTTACATGAGAAAACTCTCTTTCACATATGAGAAAACTGAAACTCAGATAAAAAATGCATATGCTCTAGATGACATCTTGAGTGACAACAGGGAAGTAATCATAAAACCTCAACAGTTGTGTTTATTAGGCGAAAACATGGATGTACTAAGATCTTTAAAACAAACTAAAAAGAAAAATAAGGCTGAAGTATGTGATATTTTAGAACATGAGAAGACTATAATTGTTCAATTCAATTATTAATTCCTAATATTAACGAGAGAAGATTATATCAGAAGGAAAATGCTGGAAACTCCTTTCTAGTCCTGTTTACTTGTCTGTTTGGTGCAGCTTTAATTATTTTGGCTCCTCACAATGAGAACAATCTTGCAGTTTCCATTCATATGAGATTGCAAATATTAGTTAAATGACTTAGATATTCATTCTAAATCATTCTGATCTCAGTTTCTAACATATTCAATCTATGTAAGTATTTTTGAGCTTATAATAGTGAAAGCTATTATCCTTTTGCATAGAAAATTACAAAGAATTTTTCAGCTTATCAAATGCAAAATCATAATTACTGAAATGATCATTCTAGAAGTCCAAAGGTATGATAATTATCCCTTTCTTTGTCAAAGGAATTATACAATTGTTAAGATGCAAATGTGTCCTTTATATTCCACTCTGCAATATCTGGATTTCTATATTACTTTCAGAGACCCTAAATGTGCTTTAAAAATAAAAATAACTAACTGAAAATATCCACTCTTTCATTTCTTTGTTATTACTTTATTATCCAAAGGAAAACTAGTATAAATTGTTAATATTCAGGGTCTAAAAAGGAGCCAATCACTCTTTTGAAAATATAACTTTATAGAGAGAGCAGCTTCTTATATTCTCACCAATTCTAGATGTTAATAATCACTAAACCATTGTGCAGAATATATTGGAATTGTTCTACAAGGGTAAATACACATATATCTTTAAATATACTTATCTATAACCAATTCACATTACTCTATTATGGATCACTTTCTCACACCACCAAAATTATTCCACATATATTTCACTCAGAAATGCTTTTCTAAAAATGATTAGCCAGTAAGTACTGTGCTTGGTTAGCATTCCTTTCCATTTCTATTCTTCATATTTTGGCAACTAAGCTTTACTGCTTGACATATGGAATTCACAATCAGAACTACCTCAAATGAGCCCTTTCATGAACATTAATGAAAAATGATGAAATCCAAGAACTACAAAAACATCTCAGACTCATTTTTTTCTCTTTTTACAAAACTATCAAAATACCAGCATTTAATGTGATTATAATTTTTCTTCTTCTATAATTGAAATTAATTCTCAGACAATAACAATTTCCAGACAAAAACAGCAGAGCTGAAAGAAACCCTAACAGGGATTTCCTAACAATGATTTCCATACTGAGTGGTAAGGCAGTTAAAGTCACTGCTATCATGTTAGTGCTTACATTCCAGTTTTATGCAACGAAGGATCTGTTACTTGTTTTGAACTTTAATGATTATATATTATACATATATGCTTTCTTGAATATCCACAATCTAGAAATGCCAATGAATGGATTGATTTTTATCAGGCTACTGAACCCATTTATAAAATAGGTAAAGTACACATATACACACAAACATGCATTCACTCACACATATGATTGAAAACTCTTCTATTGAGAAAGAGAGAGAGAAAAGTTTCTGTTCATATACTGGTCATCTACCCCAAAGAACAAAAGACATTCTATAAGAAATACATCTGCAATAGAATGTTTATAGCAGCACAATTCACAATTGCAAAGATGTGGAAACAACCCAAGTGTCCATCAATACATTAGTGGATTAATAAAATGTGATATATGTATACCACGGAGTTCTACTCAGCCACAAAACACAATGGTGATCTAGCACCTCTTGTTTTATCCTGGAGAGAGCTGGAACCAATTTTACTAAGTGAAGTATCACAAGAATGGAGAAACAAGCACCACATGCACTCACCATCAAATTGGTATTAGCTGATCAACACTTAAGTGCACATACAGTAATACCATTCATCTGATGTTGAACAGATGGGAGGGGGGAGGAGGGAATGGGTATACACACATCTAATGGGTGTAGTGTGCACTGTCTGTGGGATGGACACACTTGAAGCTCCGACTCCGGTGGAGCAAAGGCAATATATGTAACTTAAACATTTGTAACCCCTGTTATGTGCTGAATAAAAAAACAATTAAAAAAAAAAAAAACTACAGGGCTCCAAAGTTAAGCAATTTGGTTGAATGTGGATTGAAAATTCAATTAAGCTACCAAATTAATGGAAGCAAAAGTTTGAATAGTTTTTAATTTTTTAAAATTTTTATCTAGAAATAATTTTAAACTTATAAGAAGTTACAATAAAATATAAGAAACAATTGAATGACTTTACTCAGATTTACCATTTCTTTAAATTTTATAGCATTTTCTTTATGATTTGCTGTGTAATTTGCTTTATGATTTGCTGTGGATATGTATATATTACCACATAAATTTTGAGGATGTGAATAAAACTATCTCCTATTATTATTTAATGGAATTAGCCTTGAATAAATACATAAATAATCACTATAAATTATAAGGATTTTAAACTCAGCTTATATTTTGGCATACTTTTTAGTTGACATATTTTAAGAATTGATATACATAAGCATTGAAAAAATTGTTTTATTAATTTTAAAGCTTACTTTTTAAAAAATATCTCCATCTTATCTTGCACAATGAACAAAAATATAGAAATTTGGGTGATTTGATTTTGCTAAGCTAATGAAAACAGAACTTTTTTTCTACAGCACATTTTTTCTTTCATATATATGTTTTTTTAAACAATGTATGAGAAAAAGAGCAGTTAGATGTTATATGGCTTAAAAATGTTATAGGGGTTCATAAGCCAAGTACATGATTGGGAATCTAGAATTCTATAAACTTTAAAATATACTCAGTAAATGAGTGAGCAATAATTTCCTGCCAAAATCATTCTCTTTTACACAACCATTTAAAACTAATTTTGGAAAAAACTCATTCAAATATTTTTAGATTCATATTTGCATAACAATTTTGACGACGGTCTTATTCTAAAATTAAATAAAAGGCTAAATATATTTTATTATTCGCCAGTTGTTTGGCACAAACATATAACCACAAGTATCATTATTCTGACTAATTTTTTAAAAAAATTCTTAAATAACTAATTTTTTTTTTTTTTGAGATATAGGGTCTTGCTCTGTCACCCATGCTAGAGTGCAGTGGCATCATCATAGCTCACCGCAATCTCAAACTCCTGAGCTCAACCAATACTCCTGCCTCACCCTTCCAAGTAGCTGGGACTATAGGAGTCCTCTCATCACCATACACAGCTAATTTTTCTATTCTTTGTAAAGATGGGGTCTGGATTTTGCTCAGGCTGGTCTCGAACTCCTGGCCTCAAGCAATCCTACCACTTCATCCTCCCAAAGTGCTAGGATTACATGAGTGAGCCACTGTATCCAGCAAAACTATTTGATTTTTTAACATGTATACACATATGTACATGCATATATGTATGTGTGACACATGCAACATAAATAGCAAAATCAGAAATTATCAAATATGAGATTCTATAAAAATATTAATTTATTGTGAAACTGTTTCAAATCTGTATTTCTCTTTGAATATAGACGAGTCTTAGTAATTCCATCTGAGAACAAAGTACTATATCAAATTGTATTACAAAATAAAATTTTGCAGTGAAGCCTTGTAAATAATTCTAAATTTTTTTCAACTTCTATTCCCTACAGTTACCAAACCCACCTGGATTGTAATTGCAAAACATACAATTATTTAAAACAAATTGCAATTCAAGGGGAACATATATTCAAAAGAATACATTTAAAGCAATCTTCTAGAATCTTGTGGAATAAGGTTAGCTAGATAAATCATGTGTCTATATTTAGCTTTTATTTAAATTTTAAACTTTTTTCCTAACAATAGCTGTTACGGAATTTACAGTAAAAGAGGCACCTCACAGCATTATATGCAGACATATCTCTGTTGCTCTGTCTGAAACTGTGCTTGGGGGGTTCTATGTAACATTTAAAAATAAATGAAATTTCTCACCCATGGTCTAACCCTCCTTCTCAGGATGAATCTCCTCCAGCTATCCGGGCATTTCTAAGTGGCTTCAATTTGCATTTAACAGGTCTCCCATTTAGAAATAGAAGTATTAGAGCTATCACTGTGTTCATAGTATAAAATCTAATTATATAGTTAAATTGATAATAGTCTACAAAAATTTTAAAGCCCCCAAAATGAAAAACTTGCACTTTTAAAGCTTCAACTTAATTAAACATACTTCTTTTGCTTTTATAAAATGCTCTTTTAAGAAACACAATTGCATGACTCTGGATTCTATTAGAATGTTATTGGCAAAGTGACGTGAAAGTCATATCAGATTTTATTATAATATATAATTCTGCAAAAATATCAGCCTGGAAGAATAGGCGTTATTCTTCAATTCATAAATTATATCATGTTTCTGCAAGAGCAAAAAGTTATATTGTTCTAAGTTTACAAACTTTTGAATTGTTAAAATATAGTTTAAAGACTCTTGAAGGGCAAAAAGAAAGTTTTCTGGATTTACTACAAAAATAGAGTGGGAAAATCCCTGCTTTTCCAATCAAACTAAAAGGCACAGCAGGGACAATAATTCAGGCAAGATAGTTTATCTGAAGAAACAGCCCCTGATTAGAGCAGTAGTGATAAATCAGCCACACAATGTTTTCTAGCTCAGCACCCTGGTTTAGCCACTCAAACAAATGGAAACCCCATTAGACTTGAAGTAGGATTGAATGATACAGTGAAAGAGACTTTAGTAATCCACAGAGGTTAAGGTGTATGTGAATATATTATTCCTTTTTTTAAAGCTTTTTATAATAAAATAGTTTCTTTCTAGGAGTTTTCAACAAAGGCCTTAAAGTTTATTCAGACACACTGCAGTATTTGATATTAAATATTTATAAATTTATTGTTTTTAATATAAGTGACTGGCAGTACAAATCTTCATCCTTTGAACAGTTTTTTTTTTTCAACAGAATCCAAATGATCTTCTAACAGGAAATGTAAAATTTATCAAACAAAGACTTTTGGCTGGGCCAAAAACAAATTAGGCCACAGCTATGCATAAAAATAAAAGTTAAAATTCAGGAAATTAGGCAATTAAATCAATCAGACATGATCTGAGGGAGACATTTTTTAAATTTCCTGACAAATTTTTTTTTTATTTCATGTATACATGGCCAAGGAAGAAAAGAAGGGGAAAAAAGTTTTCTACTTATCAATTTGATATAAATTTTTGCAAGAAACAAGGATATATAGCTAAATTTATAATTGTTTATCTTTATGAAATAAGGGTAAAAGTTACTCATTTACTTGATTTTGATTTTATTATGAAATGCTTGATATTAGAAATGGAGTTATTTTTTCCTGCCAAAATTTTGTTTCAGCTTTTCATTGATTTATAGTTTTCCATTAAGTCATTGCTTGGTGCCTCTGTGGAAAAGTCAAACTATCTAATGTAGTGCTGCAGAGGAGATGCCTCTATAACAGGGTACGATAAAAAACCCTCTCCCCTCAACAATCTCTTCATCTGCCTAATGAAGAACCAACAATTTCCATCGTAAGCCATACTCCTGACCAATATTCTTTTTTTATTTCAGAATATTATCGGAGTGCAAATGCTTCGGTTACATAAATTGTCTTTGCACCAACCGATCCATAGCTACAATTGTGTCCATCCCCTAGACAGTGTGCACAGCACCTGTTAGGTGTGACTTTATCTATCCTCTCCTGCCCCCTCCCATTTGCCCCATCCCTGATGAATGTTACTTCCATATGTGTGCATAAGTGTTGATCGATTAATACTAATTTAATGGTGAGTATATGTGGTGGATGTTTTTCCACTCTTGTGATACTGCACTTAGAAGAATGGGCTTTAGCTCCATCCAGGTTAATACAAGAGGTAATTCACCATTTTTTATGGCTGAGTACTACTCCATGGTATACATATACCACATTTTATTAATTCACTCATGTATTGATGGGCACCTGGGTTGTTTACACATCTTTGCAACCGTGAATTGTGCTGCTATAAACATTCAAGTGCAGGTGTCTTTTTTACAGAATGACTTTTTTTTTGGTAAATATCCAGTATTGGAATTGTTAGAGCAATTGGTAGTTCTAGTTCTTTGAAGTATCTCCATACTACTTGCAATAGAGTATTATTAGTTTGCAGTCCCACCAGCAGTGTATAAGTGTTTCTATCTCTTTGCAGCCACTTCAACATTTGTTGTTTTGGGACTTTTTGACAAAGGCCATTCTCACTGGAGTTAAGTGGTATTTCATTGTAGTTTTCATTTGAATTTCCCTGATGATTAGAAATGTTGAGCATTTTTTCATATATATGTTAATTTGTCTTCTTTTGAAAAATTTCTGTTCATGTCCTTTGCCCACTTTTTAATGGGGTTGTTTGATTTTTTTCTTGCTGATTTTCCTGAGTTCTATATAGATTCTAATTATTAGCACTTTATTGAATGTATAGGATACAAATATTTTCTCCCATACTGTAGGTTGTCTATTCTCTTTAATGATAGTTTCTTGGCTATGCAGAATCTTTTTAATTTGATTAGGTACCATTTGTTTATTTTGTTGTTGCTGTGATTGCTTTTGAACAATATTCTTAATGAGACATGTACAGTTTACCTGATGAAGAGAAGTTTTCAGGATGAAATAAAACTTTACTAGAAATGGTGCTTACTGTGTTTATATATCAGAAAGTAAAGCTTTAAAAACTGTTGAAGTAAGTTATGATGGGGAAAGAGAAAAGAAAATATAGAGAAAGATGCTGTTTAGGTAGCTTCTGGTCCATCCAAGATAGAATGAGAAAACTGGGCACTGAGGGTGAAGGTGGCAGAGTTAATAAAGGAGAAAATCCACATTGGTAATAATCATTTCCTTCTTCATGTTAGCTGCCATTTGCTTTTTACTGTCTGAAGTAACAGTGAACTCAAGGCTGAACAGGGCTGAGGAATTAATGAGAGTCTATTAGAAAGAACCTAATTGTTACGTACTATAAACTATGCTCCCATGTGCTAGGAGGCTTGTACAGAACTTTTTTCCAAACCCCTCAATACAACCTTGTTATTATACAAGTTAGAAAGCAGATCCAGCAATATAACTTTAAAACTCTCATTTGGTAGTACTGGAGGCAGATCTTTCTGACTCCAAAGACCATTCACGTTTTAACATAATATGAAGACTGGTTACTGGCTGCAGTGGACATCTCTGTTTTTTCTTATCCTGCATTAATTCTGTCATCTGATAATTGCAAGTTGATTTTACTTTGGTGAACCCTCCTCACACGGGAATATTTATGACACTTATAGAATTCTGTGTCTTCCTTGATTCCAGGGAATGGGTCAGGAGGGACAATACAATGAGGAAATGGTAACACAAGGCAAAAATGTTGGAGCGGGTTTATTAGAGATTGTCATCCTGAAGAGATTGTCCCTAATATTCTGCTTCTCAGCTCTTCATTGCTGCTTTGGTTCCTGTCCTTTCCAAGTACTGGTTCTGCAGCCTTTTCTTTTATTCTGTAAATACCTCTGTTTTCTTCCACTAAATTTAAATTTCTCCATTAATGTACCCAGTGCTGGTTTATGTGATGGTAATTGAATAACAATATGTAATACATGCAGTTTAGGCAATCATGCCTTGCCTTTACCAGGTACATTCCCAGTCTATACTTGAGATCCTGGTTTAATTATTAATATCACCTCTTTAAATTTCAAGTAGCCTAGTTTGCAAGGTAAATTGAATAAAAAATTCTAATTAGAGATCAAACTCAAGCCAAATATCAACTATGGTAAGGACTTAGGAGCCAAGGCAGTCTCAAAACAGCAGTAGTGAGGACATGTAATAGTCTCTTCTAGAAGTTGTCTTTATCCTTCTAGTGACTTTTGTAGGTTGTTTAGTTTCTGGGTTTATTAGAGAAGTTCATGAAAGGAATCCTTATTTGATGGATAGGCTCACAATCTCTAGATGGATTTTGGTTAGTGGTATAAATCTTCCCCTGTGTGAGGAAGAACACTACAATGAGGTATATAACAAAACAGGCTTTGGAAACAGTCTTTGACCTGGTTCCATGACTGAATAGGACTTTTGGGATATTTTTCTTAGGAAGTGATGAGTATGTGTTGCATACATACAGAAGAGAGGGAATGAATATTTGTGGCCAACTGTGAGGAGCACAGTATCTTAAATTATCATTCCTAGTTATTTACTGTCATCTTCTTTATAAGAGGTTTATCAATTTCCACCCATTGCCATGTATTTGCAATGCCACCCCACAGAAAGAATATTTTTTCTAGCACCATTGAATAAGCATGAGATTTACTTTGGCCAATGAAATGTGAGAATAACTGATATATACCTCATCTGAGCAGAAGGTTTTAATACTCATTGATTAATGTTTCTACTAGATCTTTTCTTTTTGTTGTTTTTCTCCTTTGTTACTAGAACATTTCTCAAATAGAAGCTGATCTCTCATCTTGGATTCTGAAATGAAAGTACATGAAATAAAGCCTCACACAGCACCCTTAACCTGGAGTCAAATATAACTTAAATGCTATGTAGGTCTCTACAATTTGGGGATTGCCTGTCACTTCTGTATAACCTAAAAAAAAAAAAAAAAAAAGCTTCCAAACCAAAGGAGATTCCTCTACTGGGCAAGAGGTTGGATCAAGTGATCTTGTTATCCCAGTATATTTATAAGAAAATAACGAATTTGGAGGAATTTCAGGAAGAATAAATTGCCATTTTTAGCAAAACTTGTTATTGAGACAGAGTCTCACTCTGTTGCTCGGGCTAGAGTGCCATGGTGTCAGCCTAGCTCACAGCAACCTCAAACTCCTGGGCTCAAGCAATTTTTCTTCCTCAGCCTCCTGAGTAGCTCGACTACAGGCATGAACCACCATGCCTGCCCAATTTTTTCTAAGTATTTTTAGTTGTCCAGCTAATTTCATTGAATTTTTTTTTTTTTTAGAAGAGACGGGATCTTACTCTTGCTCAGGCTGGTCTCGAACTCCGGAGCTCAAACGATCCTCTCGCCTCGACCTCCCAGAGTGTTAGGATTATAGGCGTGAGCCACTGCGCCTGGCCATTTTTAGCAAAACTTCCATTGGTAATTTATATTTAGGAATAAAAATATCCTTAAAATAAAACGAAAAATTATCCTCAGCTAATTTTTGGCAGTAGTATGTGTATAAATCATAAAATAATAAACTCATGAAATATATGAGTGGAATTTCTTAAATTTCAAAGAATTATTTTTATGACCTGTCAGAATCTTATGAAAGCCTCAAAAGAATTATTATAAATTGTACTTCATTTTTTATAGAAATGAATGAACTTTCTTTTCCCTTGTTCTTAGTGGATACAATTTCTGAGAAGTAGAAGGTCTTAGAATGCATGGGAATAATATTGTTGGCTGTTAGTTATATTATTGTAGGTAATATATCACTATAATGATGTCCCTTATAAAGAACAAATAAAGAAATATTGACTGGATTTGTATACATAACATATTGGTTTATTTTTGACAATGATTTTTAAAGTGTTTCCATGGACTTCCTAAAAAGCCTTTTATTTTTTTTAGGTGTTATTGGCCAATTTTTCTCGAATTTTAATGCACAGACCATATAAATCCACAGACCATACTTTGAGTAGCGAGGTTACAGACAAAAGATTTAAAAAACATATTAATTCACTTAAAGTTCCACATCAGCCAGAAAAATGATTCATCCAATTTTAGCTTGCAGTGAAAATCAAGGAAGTATACAAGTAAGGTAGAGAATAGAATCAACAAACAAAAACTGTAAATTTCCCCTTCTTTTATTGGAAAAAAATAATATATCCACATAATTTAACATGTCAATTCAAAGACAAATCCTAGAACAATATTTAAATATTTTATAATTTTAAATAAATCATAAAAGAATCTGTTCTTCATAGAAACATGGAATTGATAATTATTTAATAAAATCCACATGAATAGATGGCTATATTTTATGGTCTTAATTACACTTGGGAAATGTAATATGGAGAATGAAATAAATTTTATTCACAAATCCCTACAAAATAAAAACTGAACAATATTTTTCCTCCCTGTCAATGATCTCAATGTTCTATTAACAGATAAAATTGGCTCATGGCTCAAATCATTTAGGTACTTCTCTACACTTTCCATTTCATTCACTAGTTTCTTTTTGACTATTGAAGACAAACCTGCTTAGCCATGCTTTCAACCTCTCTGTGATCTGCTACTCTACATTTTCAACAGAAACAGGTTTGCCATGAAGTGAATGCATCTTGGTTGCATGGCCCTTCTGGCATGGGTCCATTCTGTGGTCCTAAGGAGGGGCTATAGTTTTGTATTCACATGACCTTATGTTATTTGTAAAATTTGAAAAATTAAAAACTTTTAATGGCAACTGGTTCAGACACTATCTATAGCCATAGCTACAATTAATTTTGGTTTTCAGCCAAATTGAGATGATTTTTTTTTTTACATAGAGCCTACTTGTTTGATTTTATACAGATAATTATACCCCCACTTCTAAGATCCAAATCAAAAGTTATACTCCGCTTGAAACCTACCCCTCATGACCCAAGTTAAAATGAATATGTCCTTCTTAGAAGAACCTCCATAGTAGTTCATTTATAGACTTTATCTAATCTGCAATGTCATGTATTCCCTAAAGAAAATACTCTTAGCACAGTTAATTGGTTCATTCTTCATAGCACCACAGAGTAACTGTTGTGTTAGGTACTCAATATGTATTTGCCTAAGAAATCGAAATAACAAATATATTTTCATAAGTTTGATTTTGCCAACAATCTGAGCTACTTGGAAAATCTTTTCCTAGCTGAACCTCCCAGATGAGAGTGTAGCCAGCTGACTACCTTGATTTGAGCCTTGTGAGATCTTGAGAGAAAACCCAGTTAAAACATACTAGACTCCTGACCAATGGAAACCCTGAGATCTCACAGCTAAATTTGTAGCAATTTGTTATGTGGCAATAGAAGAATAATGCATCTTATAACACAAAGCAGCCTAATTGGACACAGACGATTATTCCCTCATCTATAATATACTTGTTTTTCATTTTGGCTTTGGTATCATCAAATTCTTGATTTTCTTCCTACCTCCTTAGCTATTTCTTCTCAACCCACTTGGCTAAATCATCCTTTCCTAATTTCTTTAATATTAAAGTATCCTAGGTTCACTATCTTGTCCTCTTCTCTATATTAACTCACTTTCTTAATAATCACATTCAGTCACACATTTAAAAAAAATACTCTATGTACAGCAGTGACTCTCCAAGTTTTATCTCCAGCCTAGACATTTGTTTTAACTCTGGTCTTATATCCAACAACCTCCTCAACACCTCCTAATAGATATCTAAAACTCAAGCAAAACTGCACTGAGCATCTTTTTACCATAACCTGCTCTACCCACAGTCTTTCCTTCCTTGTGGTAGGTTTATTTTCCCAGGTGATTGGATAGAAAACTTCAAAACCATACTTCACTTTTATCTTCCCCAAGTCTAGTATATCAGCAAATATCATTAGCTCTACATTCAACATATATCTAGACCCTATATATTTCTCATTACCTCCACTGTGACTCCCTCCCATGGATGCTGTATCAGCTTTCTAATGCAATCTCTACTGTTGCTATTGTCTTCTCCATAGTCTACTTTCCAAACAGCACCTAAATTAATCCTTTCAAAAAGATAGTTGGATTATGCCATTCCTATGACCAAAACCTTTCAATAGCTCCCAATTTTATCCAAAAGCCAAAGTCCTTACAGTGACACACAGTATCTTCTAGGATCTGTTCCTATGATACACATCTATAAGCCCATCATTTTCTGTTCTTCTACTTGTTCACTTTGCCTGGGCATCATGGCCTCCTTGATGTTCTTTATACAAGTCAGGTACACTCCCATCTTAAGGCCCTTGTATGTACATCAGTACAAGGAATCTGGCTTCCTCAGATTGGAAGATGCTTTTACCAGAGAGCCAATGGCAGACAACTCCCATATATCCTTTAAGTCTTTGCTCAGATGACTTCCTTAATATGGGTTGATATTTAGGTTGAACTGGGGAGCCAGGAGGAATTAAATTCCTCCTGAAAGAATAGAAAAATTAGAGATGTCTCAGAGACAATGAACAGTGGACGAGGAATAATAAAGTATTACATGAAGGAAGGGGGGACCAGAAAAAAATACAAGATTCTAAGCTATAAGATTTTAAAGAGTGGGTAATGGAAAGGATGTTCTGAGTTGAATATTGAAGCAGTTCTAGCTGGACCATTTCGAGAATGGAATCTGTTAAATTTTATGCTACAGCAAACTTTCCAGTAGTAGTCTGGAATTCTGCTATCATATCTCTTTATCTTCTAACTTCACAAAAAAGAGAAAATATTAAGTTATTGAAACCTGACAAGTAGGAACAATTAGTGGGCTCTCCAAACAAACTATATGCTAAGCAAGGTACTAAATTTTGTTTGTTTTATTTCTATTTGCAGGCTTAAATGTTTTTCTTGGCCCACAAGATGATTCAAGCATCCAGATTTAAGTGGATGGAAATAGGAGGATATAGGAGGAAAGGAAGAAAATGAAGAGAGAAGTAACTAGGGTCTGAAGGGCTCTAACAGACAAGCTCAGCCTCCAGTGGCTGGCACAGCATCTCTCATAAAGGAACGTAAGTGGAACCATCTAAAGCTGACAGAGGGCATATAAGATGGTGGGTTTTTATTATTTTTGATTGACAAGTCATAATTGCATATATTTATGGGGTACAATGTGGTTTTTGATAGATGTATATAATATGGAATGTTTAAATCAAGCTAATTAACATATCTATCAACTCACCCATGATTTTTCATGCTTAAAATTTACTCTTTGCAATTTTGAAATATATGATATATTATTAATAACTGGTCAGCCTGCTATGTAATAGATCTCAAAAACTTATTTCTCCTGTCTAACTGAAACTTTGTACGCTTTGACCAACATCTCCCCGTTAAAATGGTGTTTTTATATGTTCCTATCAGAGTCTAGGATAATGTGATTTTATTATAAAATATGTCTTTTCAGGGCTAGACATGTGTTCTGAAAAAAAAAATTATTCTGCTCTACTTCATGATCTTGTAGAATATTTCTAAAGGACCTGACCACCAGCACATCTGTCCTTTTGCAGGCTTTCAGATCAGTAGACCAGAATGTAATAAATCCTTCAAGACTAAAGTATGCTGGGTTAATCTATGGCAATGCAGTGTATCACCATAGAATATAAGTTTACTAACATATTATAGGCCTCTTCTGTGGTTAAGAAAAACTGGATTCCTTCAAGTCATCATTCTGGGGAAGATTTATTCTTGGTGCTGTGGAACTTACGTGACTGCACTTTTCTTAGACATTATCATGAACATTTAAATTTAGTTTTATCATGCTTTCATGTTTTCCAGTTTTGAAAGGCTCACATGATGATGGGCCAGTTAATTTCACTTACTTATCTTTTATTACATACTTGAATAAAAAAGAGCTTTCATATGGTATTTGTTTTTCCATTGCTGAGATACTTCACTTAGAATCCTGGTTTCTTTCAGACTAACTTTTTCAAAAGCAAAGCATTTTATTTCAAAGGTTTGAAATAAAAAATAAAAGCCAGTGACCCTTTTTTTTAAAGTATGGGGTAACGATAAATTTTGATACTGTTAATGAGCCCCATGTTAAATCTAATGGTTTTAGTCAGAAATTTATTTTCCTTCCAGAACTGGATTAGATACAGTCTATATATGTTAGACATTTTGATGATGTTGATTATTAAAACATAAAGTCGGTAATAAATTAACTATAGAGTAATAAGAATATTTTATTTTGGTAGCACCATGCTGTAAGAATTTTTCTCTAGTATGTAAAAGGTCAGTAAAAAATTTCACTATAGATCTTCAACATGCATTAAACATAAACTTAAGATTGAATTTACTGCATTTTGTTTTATTATTTAGATTTCCATGGTAGTCTTGAAAATGGCTTTATTCGAGCATGAAGAAAAAAATACTTACAATCTTTTCCAAAGATACATGTGCAAAATATTTTGTATTAAGCAAAAATCATAACATGAAGGATTTATTCAAACTATAGTACCAGTAGTTTAGCATTCACTGAACAGTGGACTTTCGTTTTTAACTCTACATCAGCAAATTTGAAACAAAAAACTCAAGAACAAAAGGAACACATAACTCTCCAAAGTCAGAGAACCTTTCAGCAGAGTGTGAGTAGCTTCCCTAGAGATTCTTGCTATGCCAATGCTATGGTGGCAGCTTACACGATCTTTTTTCCTTATTTTTTTAAGTTTTGAGATAAACATCTATATAAATGATGCATGTTTAATGTTTAAATAACAATAACGCTCATCCATGTTCCCAGCAAAGAATTTTAAAAATAGATTAGTAGCAATGGTTTAAAGCCCCAGGTACTCTTTCCCAAAGCACCTTCCACTCTCCCAATGTCTATACTGACTTTGCATTCATCATTCTCTTTCTTTAATTTATACACAATAGCCTTTTATAACAACTGGCAATATGAGATGTATAATGTCAAAAAAGGTATATAACATAATGTTATGTAATTTATATAAGTGTGTGTATATAATTGTAAGCAATATACACATGCTATTTACATAAACAAAATAATACATATATACATAATTATAATTACTTATTTATAAGTATGGGAATTTACTTATGAATAAAGACAGAGCTCAGAAAGGTTAAGTAAATTAACCTAATTTTATTTACATAATATTAAAAGAGGATTGAACCCAATTCTGACACAAAAATCCCATAATACATGTACAAGGATTATCTTTGCCAAATAAATACTTGATAAAATATTCTATAAATTAATTTATGTTCTTAAATGAATTTCTACATTATTAAACAAACATAATGTTACATATCTGTGACAAATCTTTTGTTTATTCAGACTATAAACAATACTTGCTGTATATCTGGAGTTAGGCACCTATTATCATAAATCCATGGGGAAATGACTCTAGTCTAGAGTCCAGTCAATTCAGTTTTGTGTTTCTCTGATATTAAAATGCAGTAGTTAGTTTGCTTTATTTATAAATGATATCAATGTCTTGAGAAGACAATCTCTTTATAGTAAACTTAACTGGAATGTCAAATTCATCTTCATATGGGAGATACATCTTTCAAAAAAAGCCATATGAATGCATAAATCAGAAAGTCCCACAACTAACCAAGAAAACAGACTATGATTAGATTTCTGCTTAGCACTCTCAGTAGGTCTTTCATTCTGCTCTGGGAAAAACACTAGGACACTCTATTGGGCACTTTCTGTCATGGAATATTTTGTTATAATAGGCAGTCGCAAGACAACGAGGAAAATAAGGATATTTGAACAAGTATTCTCATAGTAATTCTATGCTGACTAGAACTAGAGAAAGTGAGTAGACAGTCTCCATAAAAAAAAAATCTATTCTACAAATAAACAAGTAACATATAAGGAATTTATGACCTAGAATATATTTATACATGCAACAATTAGAATCAGGCAAAAGTCCCTCATGTTTACTAAAACTAAGACATTTCCTTTATGCTCTATTCTGAATCTAGTATCAATTTTCCTTAGTCCTCATTGTATTGGCTTCATTGTTACATGTTATTTTGGCAGGACCATTTGTTAGGCCACAGTGATTTCAGCCTCTTAACTCTTTGACCCAGCTCATTCACCTATACCTGTTATAAATGGTTTCTATTAAGCTGGAAGCTTCTCCCTAAAGTATCTATAATTTTCTCTACCTGAGGGTTTTCTTCAGCACCAGGATACCTTAAAATCACTTTCATGGGCACCCTTATGCCAATAGGGTTGTGATGTTAGTGGTTAAATGTCTGTCTTTCTTTTTTCACTCCCTCCCCACCATGGGATGATTCTTTTTTGTTGTTGTTTTGTTTTATTTTATTATCTCATATCTAATATTATCTCATATCTCATTTGAGATATTATCTCATATCTCATATTCTATCTCATAGTCTCATAATTTGCTGATGTACATTAGCAGTTAAAAACGAAAGTCCACTGTTCAGTGAATGCTAAACTACTAGTACTATAGTTTGAATAAATCCTTCATGTTATGATTTTTGCTTAATACAAAATATTTTGCACATGTATCTTTGGAAAAGATTGTAAGTATTTTTTTCTTCATGCTCGAATAAAGCCATTTTCAAGACTACCACGGAAATCTAAATAACAAAACAAAATGCAGTAAATTCAATCTTAAGTTTATGTTTAATGCATGTTGAAGAATATGAGATAATAAAAGAATATGAGATAATAAAATATACAAATATTGTTAGGGTTACATATCCTGTCCCTGCCCCCCTCCCCACCCAGCCATGCAAGAGCTTCAAGCGTGCCCAGCCTCCAAGTGGTGTGCACTGCACCCTCCATGTATGTGCGTACCCTTCCTCTTCTCCCCACTTCCACCTGTTCACCTCCCAATAACAGATTTTTTTAGACATTTTGGTTACAGTGTATATATTGTCTCTCCCTAAATAAGGATAGAGGTAATCCTTTCCCTAAGGCATGTTCTACATGGCTTTTTACAGACTCCCCAATAGAAGTAAGCTCCATCTGTCCTCAGTAATAACCCATTCACTAACACATTCTTTATCATTTTATTTCTCATTTAGGCTTTATATTCCCATATTCCACTATAATGCATTCCAGGAGGTTCTTCCTCTCAATAATCTACCTGTAACCAAACACATATCTTACAGTCTGCTTTTGGGAAAACTCAGATTAAGACATCATTATTTTGTGTGGTTGTCATCATCTCTATCATCTTTATAAGTAACACTGATTAACTACTTCCTATATTCCAAACACAATTCTAAATATTTGAAGCATATTAACATATTTCAATCTTCTCTAAAAATTTTTGGCATAGCTATGATCATAATTTTTAGTTTCAAGACTAGAAAACCAAAACACAAAGTAGTTAAATATCTAGCCTAAGTTCTGACACCATAATTTGCACTAAACCAATATAATATACCAACTTAAGCTTCACTTTCTTTGTGGGCATATATGTGTAGTTTTTTTTAAAAGATTTAAAATCATGGCTTTTTCCTTAAATGACATTGATGAATACATTTTCTTCAATCTTCACAGCTAGACTCACTTTGGACTTCACTCAAAGGGACCCAAACAAACATTCCTGCTGAATGTTTGCAACACTTCAAGTTCATGTGTGCACAAGCTCTATAAGACCCAGGGTTGACAGGTGTTTCCTAATTTGACCAGTTGAATTTTACATATTACTCTGATAAGCAGATCACTCAGGAAAGGAAGCCTGACTTGAATATATTTATGAGATCCCAGAGTTCAAAAATGTGTAATAAAGCACCAGGTAGATCTTGATAGGTCACATATGCTTCTCATTTGGAACATTTATTAAAATAGCTCATTTTGAAAAGTAATGCCATGGCAGAAATGAATTATTTTCTATTCTCAGACAAACTTTTGTTTGTCTTCTTGACTTTTGTTTGACTTCTTGAAGAGCCTCAGGGATGAGTGCATATTCAATAAGTAATACATAGTTTACCAATGGCTCAGTATGTATGTATATAGGAATATTAAAATTTTACATTAACATTGGGAGGAGCAAGATGGCTGACTAGAGACATCACTTGCCAGATTGTCCCAGAGAGAAGGAAGGGTTTCAGGTGAAGGAGAAGGGAAAGGGTATGCAGCTCAGGTGTAGGCCATTCAGAAAAGTGCTGTGGGTCTCACTGAGGAAAATTGCAAAGCTGAGAAAGAAGAGAATAAAGGGGAAAAAAAGACATTGGTGAGAGTCAAACCCAGAGAGGCTTGGAGCCCAGTGAAGGGGTAATTCTTTTAGGGGTAATAAGTGGGGATTCTTTTTCCCTTCTCTTCTATTCCCTGAGGGAATAGAGCTTACCACAGGCAAAAAAGAATACCTTAGCAGTTGGCTGTTTCCTGTAAGCCTGAATATTTGGGTGGGCTGCTTTCCAGAGAGAGGGACAGAGATAACCAGAGTGCTAGCTTTCCTCCATTCAGACTCTTTTCCTCCCATTCACCTCCCCCACCCAAAGCTGCCAAGAGAGACGCTGGAGCGAGAGCTCTCAGGAGCTTCTGCTTCCTCTATCATGGGGATTCCACAGAGAGAAGGGCTCAAACCTTTCCTCCTAAAGACCTAAAGAAGACTAAGGGATGTTCTGACTGTAAGTTCCCTGCTCAATGGCCCTCCCCAGTGCTGCTCCATCAGAGTAAGGCAAACCACAAAGTAAAGGGACATCAGACCAGTTGGGGCACCCACAGACAACTGGAGACCAGCACACTTCTCCTTGGTACAGTCAGGATTGATATTCAGAAATCTGGGGACATGCCCCACAGGCCAGATCCCATTTAGCTCCCTGGAGGCTTTCCCCAGAAACCTGGGAGCGGATCTTTGACACTCACTGAAACAGC
This sequence comes from Mirza zaza, assembly GCA_008750895.1. Taxonomy (NCBI): domain Eukaryota; kingdom Metazoa; phylum Chordata; class Mammalia; order Primates; family Cheirogaleidae; genus Mirza; species Mirza zaza. The sequence goes on along the minus strand of VSMD01027488.1, from coordinate 43,752 downwards.
TACCTTATCAGCTTTTTGTGGATCTAGGCTCACTCAACCTAGCCTTGCCCAACCTCACTCCCCCATCTGTTCCTACTGTGGTGGAGAATAAGAACTCACTTGGAAGTTTCAGGGCTCCACCCACCACCTGGGCATTCGAGTGCTTCCCTAAGAGGGGGTAGAGTCTGTCACTGGTCCCAAAAACAACACTGTAGCTTGTCCCATCTGGCAAGCACCACCTACTGACAGGGAGGTCAATTTGCACAGCATTTGCTAACTCAGTCATACAGGGTGTGGTTGATTCTTACACAGATGTATCACCTACTCTCTCAGAAATTAAACTGGACATACCAATACAATTCACACTGTTAATAAGACAACAGGCCTGGAGAAAGAGAAAGGATCTCAAAGACCTCCACCCTCCCTCATCAAAGAGAGACAGAGAATCTCTACACACATAGCTCACCACTGCTACAGCCTACAAACACCTAGCAACTGAAAAAACTACCACATTAAGGATATCTATAACTTAGACCCCCATCAAAGTACCCACAAGCAGAGCTAAAATGTTTTACCCAACACCTGCTACAGACACTCTCTTAAAAGTGAGGGGAGAAGGAAAAAAAAGCCCCATCTAAACAAAAGAAAATCCAAAAATAAGAAGTGGCAACTACCCCAGATGAGATGGAATAAATGAAAGAGCTCTGGAAGCATGACAAATCAGAGCAAAAGGACACCCCCAAAAGGGAATATCAGCTTTCTAGCAATGTATACAAACCAAAATAAAAATATTGAAATGACAGATAAAAAATTCCAAATATAGATTGTGAGAAAACCCAATGTAATCCAAGAGTAAATGGAAACCCAACCCAAAGAAACCAGAAAAATAATCCAGGAAATGAATGAAAAATTCACAAAAGAGATTTCCATATTATAAAAAAACCAAATAGAACTTCTGGAAATCAAAAATTCATTTAAGAAAATATAAGCACAGTGGAAAGTTTTAAGAGTAGACTAGACTGGGCCATTAAAAAAAAAGAATCTTAGAGCTTAAAGACAACTCTGTCTAATTAACTCAGTCAGTCAAAAATAAAGAACAGAGAATTAAGAAGAATGGCAAAGTCTACAAGAAATATGGGATTATGTAAAAAAAAAAACAAAAACAAAAACAAATATAAGACTCATAGGCATCCATGAAGATGAAGAAGAAAACCCACAAGGTCTGGAAGGACTAATTGAGGAAAACTTCCCTGGTATTGCTAAATATTTAGACATCCAGGTTCAAGAAGCTCAACAAACATCTGGAAGGTTGATTGCAAAGAGACAACCACAAAGACACATACTCATCAGACTGGCCAAAGTCAACATAGAGGAGAAATTCCTGTGAGCCATGAGGTGAAAACAGTAAGTGACTTACAAAGGAAAACCCATCAGTCTAACAACAGACTTCTCAGTGAGACTTTACAAGCCAAAAGGGATTGGGCCCTATCTTCAGTCTTCTTAAACAGAACAACTGCCTGACTAGAATTTTGTATCCTGCAAAACTAAGTTTTATATATTAAGGAGACGTAAATACTTTTCCAGACAAGAAAACATTGAGGGAATTTGTCAAGACTAGACCTGTCCTGCAGGAAACACTCAGAAGGAATATAAGAATCAAAAGCTATTGGACCCAAAACACCATGGTATTGGCACAAACATAGAGACATCAGCCAATGGAACAGAACAGAGAACCCAGATATAAAACCATCCACATACACCCAACTGATCTTTGATAAAGCAGGTAACAATATATACTGGCAAAAAGAAGCCTTATTTGGTAAATAGGGCTGAGAAAATTGGATAACTACATGCAAAACAATGAAGCAGGATCCATATCTCACCACTCACCAAAATTAGTTCAAGGTGAATGAAAGATTTAAATGTAAGGCATGAAACTATAAAGAATTCTAGAAGAAAATATTGGAAAAACTTACAGAATTCAGTCTAGGCAAAGAATTTATGAAGAGCATCCCAATGGCAATCACAGTAACAACAAAAGTAAATAAATCGGACATGATTAAATAGAAAAGCTTATGGACAGCTAAAGGAAATAATCAATAGAGGAAGTAGACAACCTATAGAATGGGAGAAAATATTTGCAAGCTGTACATCTAAAGGGCTAATAACCAGAATCTATAAAGAACTCAGGCAAATCAGGCAAAGAAAAAAACAAACAACCCCTTTAAAAAGTGGTGAAAACAGGAATAGAACCTTTTCAAAAGAAGATAAATGGCCAATAAACATATAAAAAATGCTCCATGTCTCTAATTGAAACCACAATGAGATATTGCCTTACCCCAGTTAGAATGGCTTTTATTTAAAAAGTCCGAAAACAATAGATGCTGGTGTGGATGCAGAGATAAAACAACATTTATACGCTATTGGTTGAGACTGCCAATTAGTACAACCTCTGTGGAAAACAGTATGGAGATTCCTCAAAAAACTAAAAGTAGACCTACCCATTTGATCCAGCAATCCTACTACTGGGTATTTACCCAAAGGAAAATAAGTCATTTTATCAAAAAGACCCCTGTAATTGAATGTTTATTGCAGCACAGTTCACAATTGCAAAGAGGTGGAATCAACTGAGGTGCCCATCAATTTATGAGTGAATTAATAAAATGTGTTATGTGTATACCATGGAATACAACTTGGCAATGAACAAGGATGAATTAAGGCCTTTATGAAACAATTTGGATGGAACTGAAGACCATTATCCTCAGTGAATTATCTGAAGAATGGCAAAAGAAACATATATGCACTTGTTATTAAGTTGGAACTAACCAATGAGCACAGAGGGAGGTAAAACTCAGTGAAAACCAAGATAGGGGAGTGCAGAGGAGGGGATGGGCAAAAACTTACCTAACTGGTACAATGAATGCTATCTGAGTGATGGGCACATTTATAACTCTGACTCAACACAACAAAATCGATACATGCAAGCAAAAACATTTGTACTTTGATATTAAAAAAATTTACATTAACATGTATCATACTATGTACAAAATGTGTATATATTTATGTGCTAGTATATTTACTATAACTGTAAGAATAAATTTAACATATTAGTCTAAAAGCTATTGCTGTCTTTTTCTCCCATCTCACCCTGAAAAAGTTGGGTTTTGAAAAGCCACCAAAAAAAAAAAAAAAAACCTAAACTATTTTTGAAAATGTTAAGATGAGAACTAGATTCATTAAAAGAGCACAGATCTGATATTTCTCAGGGCACATAAAATGATGTTTTGAAATTAAGGCAAAGCTAAAGAAGTAAAAGAATTTTTTATGGTTTGAGGTATTAAGACGTTGACGTTCACATGAATATTTGTTGGTTTATTCAATGCCAAAATGGATGTTCACTGTCAGGGAGATTCCTCAAGTGATATATAAATGTTGGCTTAGTTTGTTGTTGTATGAAATTATAACATTCCCAGATGGAAAAATGTGCTAAAGTATATATTTCCACATCTCCAAGTCTATATTTTTTTTCCTTTAAGTACTAAATATTTTAAGAATTCATCTATGTCTCAGAGATAGAAAATAATATAGGGGTGCTAAAAAAACAGTTAATTTATTTTATATATTCTGTGTCTTCCAACACATAGAATATTTTCAGTAGATAACACTAAATTATTATCTCTCAGATGAACAACACTTCATAATAGATAGCTAGGTACATATATATTTAAAACATGAAACTTTACATCTAGATAAGGCAATATTTTAAAACTTTTATAAATTTTATTTTATAATTTATATTTATAACAAATAATTTGTATAAATTATTCCTATGAATATGATGCATCTTTCTTTGTATATTTATATATAATAGAGCTAATGCCTAAACATAACATTTCTATTAGTGTCCTTCAATGCCACTATTTGCTTTGATTTAAATGGCAAACAGGCCAGGTATGGTGGCTCTTATCTGTAATACTAGCACTTTGGGATGCTGAGGCAGGAGGATCACCCTCAGGGCCAGCAGTTCAAGACCAGCCTGGACAATTTAGAGAAGCTCTGTCTATACAAAAAAAATAACAATAGTAAAATAAAATACATTTTTAAAAATTAGTGGGGCATGATGCACATGCCTGTAGTTCTAGCTACTCAGCGGGCTAAAGCAGAAAGATTGCTTGAGTTCAGGAGTTTGAGGTTGCAGTGAGCTATGAAGATATCTCTGCACTCTAACCTGGGTGACAGAGCAAGACCCTGTCTCAAAAAAAAAAATGATAAACATGGAAAAGGCTGAATTTATTTATTTTACTTAATAATTTATTTAACTTACTGAATATTTATATTTTAATCTTGAAAGGATGGATATTGACACCTTAAATTGCTTTCCAATGCATTGTAGCAACTTATTTTTTGACATCATTTATTTAGATCCAAAATTTGACATGATGTAAAATGGATACCTTGGTAACTTCAGGTGATTATTTCCAGGGTACCCGTGAATACCAAAATTCATGGATGTTCAAGTCCTTCATATGAGATGGTATTGTTTTTTACATATAGTGTACATATATACTCCCATATACAGTTGATCCTTGAACAACACAAGTTTGAACTGCGTGGGTCCACTTATAAATGGATTTTTTCCCACCTCTGCCCCTCTGAGATAGCAAGGCAAACCAAACCCTCCTCTTCTTTTTTCTCAGCCTGCTCAAAGTGAAGATGACCAGGATAAAGAGAGTATGATCATCTACCTCCACTTTGTAAATAGTAAATATATTTTCACTTCCTTATGATTTTCTTAATAACATTTTATTTTTTCTAGCTTATTTAATTGTAAGAATACCATATATAATACATATACAAAATCTGTGTTAATTGATTTGTGACACTTCTGGTCAATAGTAGGCTATTAGTAAGTAGGTTTCAGAGAGTCAAATGTTATATGCAGATTTTCAATTGTCTAGGGTAGGTAAAAGTAACCCCACATTGTTCAAGTGTCAACTATACTTTAAATCATCTCTAGATTACTTATAATACCTAATACAATGTAAATGCTATGTAAATGCTACTTGTTATACTGTATTGTTTAGGTAATAATGACAAGAAAAAACAGTTTCTGCATGTTCAAACAGACACAGCCATTCATTTTTTCCTTTTGAATATTTTCTATCCACAATTGGTTGAATCCATGAATGCCAAACCACAAATAAGATGAGCTGACTATACTTAAAAGAAGACACATCTTCCATGTGAATGTACAATGTAGCCAAAGATTCATAGTATATGGGACATAAAATTACCTACTATCAAAATTAAATCTGATGTTGAAATTATAAAACCATCCTACCAATAAGAAGGAATAGGTACAAATGAGTATGAGGTGTTAGGAAATTATATTTAAAGCAAAGATATTAGAGGTGTTAGCAATAAATGGCAATATTTGAATTTACTCCTTTTATTTCTTTCTCACTATTCAAGTTTGAAATAAAACTGTTTTTGTCATAAAATTTAACATGTAAAAATGTACATTTTTCTAATGTGTGTGTTTCTTTGAAAACTTTCTAAAAATGATATAGCATTGCATATGGACTTAAACATTTTAAGTTAAAATTTTTCAAAAGACAAAAGAGATTAGACAACTAAAATCAAAGTGAAAATTATTACTACTTTCTGAAATGTGTTTATTAACCATAATGGAAAAGTTCATAATATGTCTATATATCATTATCTACCTACTTATCTGGCTTTATCAATCACTCTGTAGCTATCAATTTATTGATCTATGATAATTAAGGGGGTAAAGCTGGCTTACTGTCCTCTGGCTTTCTAATTTAAACCTTTGTAAAATTGTGTGCAATCAAGTAGAGGATAATGTCAGAAATTATTATGGCAAAAACACAGCTTAGTTTTTTTTCTGATATCACAAATTGTAGAGTGTAAAACATAGGCCAAAGCCCTAGACGTTTGGTAATCACCCTTTAATTAAAAGAGTACTATTTATGCTAGGTTCAATTACACAGTACTTCAATACACTATGACCCCACAGTTATCTGATAATGCATGATAGGTGGTTTTAGATTTAAAAGCATGCATGTTTTAGCTTTTATAACTCATACATATATACATAGATATATAAAATATTTGAAATATCTATGGGGAATTTTTATTTAAATATATTAAACATGCTGTTCCCACTTCACTCTTGTTAGTTTTATACACAGGAAAAATTCTTCCTATCTTAACCTAACAAAAAATAGTACAGTGGATGACTTTAGTTGTTAGTCTGTTTGTCACCTGCACTATATTTTTTAGTTTAGAAATTGTATAGTATGTATCAAATATTGAGTAATTTATTTTAGGCAGTGCTAAAAAATAACACTTAGAACTTATGAATATCTCATTTAATATTTCTATTTATTTGTTTGTTATTTATTTGCAAACTGATTCATATTTATAAATTTAAGAATAAATATTATAAATAGTCTGTGCTGAATTTATTCATATGTTTACTTATTCAATAAATATAATTCTATTTAATATGAACTATTTAGGCTGTAACAATATAATGATTACCTAGTATTTCTATTCCAAAGGGGAAAAAAAAGAGAGAAACTGATGTTTAACAACAAGCTACAATACAGTGTGAAAAATGTGGTAATATGAATGACAAATACCTAAATTTAATAAAATGAGTCTTAAATTTATTGAAACTCATAAAAATATGTAGCAAAATAACTGTAGGGAAAATATCAGAAAATTATTTATGCAAAAATATAATTTAAACAAATATATTATTTATATAATAAATATACTTTTAATGAAAGTATAGATTTGTTACCTATAAGACTCTCCAGAAATACTTCTTTGCCACCCACATTATTTCTGAAGCGAATTTCCAATTTTAAGCTTGGCCTTCTTAGTTCTACTTTCTTGCAACCCTCTAAACAAGAACCATATAAACTTATTAGACAGTATTTACATGTATGATTTTTTTATTTAAAATTTTATTTCTGAGAAATTGAAATTTAAAAAGTGTTTTGCTTTGAAGAAGTCATCTGTTTCTACTGTTTATTTGTCATGTGAATTTTTAATCCTTTATATTATCAGTTTGTTTGCATTGGAAATAATTAGTCTCTACTAAATGCAGAGTTGAAAGGCAGAAGAACTTGGCAGCATGCTGATTGCCACAAAACACACAAGCTATTTTCGAATGTTTTGCTTACAGAAATATTTTCAAGACAACTTGCAAACAATTTTTCTCTAAACTGTGTCCATCTGAAATATTCAGAGAAAAAGAAGTTTAGTAAATATGATCTCTTAAATCCTCTGTGGCTATTAAATGCTATCAATAAGTCCATAAGCTGAAAATAAATAAACAGTTAGCTCATGCTATGTTTTCTACTGACTATATTTTAGCCAGATCTAATTAAATGGAGCTCCATTTTAGTTTCTTATGTTCCAACCTAATGTCTATTAATATTCTACTTTTAAGATAAAGTGTTTTAGGGCATTAGAAAATAAAGGTGATTAAAGGTGATTAGAGGTTGCAAAAGAAGTAGAAGAAACTTCCCAAATATGTAGCCTTTAACACATACAAAGAAATGTAGTCATATTTTCTTTCTTTGGAGTTTTTAATGGAGTTATCAAAATGTAAAATGTAAAAAAATTATAAAATGTAAAAAAATAATGTAAAATGTAAAAAATTAAAAAAATAAAAGTTCAAAACAGTTAATCTATATGGTTTTCATCGGTTTACTCTAGACTTATTAGAAAGTCTCTGGTGTTCCAGAAACACTACAAAAGCCACTTTTTGAAGTGGGTAGTCATATTTCTATAGCAATAAATCAAACTTGAACTTTAAGTGTTAAATTTACTTCAGTACTTAGGACTTGCAGACTGTTTCCCTGTCATAACTAAAATTTGAATTTTAATTGTATAATAGTAACAATAAACATGAATTTTAAATACTATTTTAATGAACATAAATTAGGAAACATAAAACCCATAAATATTATATGGGTGTATCTTACACAGTAAGCAGATATTAATTGGTATTATAATACATAGATATGGCAAAGTAAAGAGAGAAAAAAATCCTTAAAACAAAAATTGAGCATGTCATAGATGAACCATATCAATTATGGCTTAAAACTCACATGACACAAATATGGTGGCAGTTAAACAGGGACTGAATAATACTCTAGGAGGAAGAATATAATTTAACAATGTAAATTTATTCATTATTAGTTATTAGCTCTCATTTGTTCAGTGTCATTTACTTAATTCTCTTTGTAGTATTTTCTTTCTGCCAACCTATCTGCTCTAATTTCATAGCTGATGCAGAATATTTAACACTCCTTTTTCAGTCCAATTTAAAACATGTTAACTGAACATTATTTATGTTGTAAATTTTGCTAGGATTTGTGAGAATAATAACATCACCCCCATTGCTGGAAAAATTACAGTATAGCTGTGGAAAGGGATGATCATAGATGTTTGATTTTTTTTTTTTTTTTTTTGTGGTCATTGCTATGACGAGGATGTACAAAGAATGATGGGGAGATTGTTCTAGGCGAATTAATGAGCTGCATATGAAACATACATAAAAGCGAGATGAATAAGGAGGATTGGTAGATGAGCGTTTCCACTAGAGGAAACATTTGTGAAGGCAGAGATCTATGAAAAATTGTTCGGTAAAACCAAATGGATGATACATAAGTCAGTCACAGAGGATGAGCTTAGGGAGATAGATATTTCTTGTTGAAACACCAATCAAGTATTAGGTTGTATCCTGTATGTGATAGGAGCCCAAACGATATTTTAATCAGGCCAGTGACACGATCAAGTATACATTTTAAATGATTCCTTCTGTTCCAGTCTGAATGATAGGTTTGATTTAGGCAAGACTTCAGGCAAGGAGACAAGTTGGGTAGTTATTGAAAGGGACAAGGCATGATATGATGAGCATTTGAGTTCTAGTATAAAGACATGTAGACACTGAGGTTTACTGGAGAAATATCAGGATTCTATGACTGATTAGAAGTGAACATGAGAGAATGACATTCTAAAATCAGGGCTTGAGTTTTGAGATGGTGTTATTGAATATGACATAAACTGAGGTAAATATTGGATGGGAAAGGTTGTGAAAAAAGATGGATATTTGATTTTCAATGGCTTATAGGATATCTGATTAGAGGTACCCAGAAACAATAAGTCATATGATTCAGAAACTCTCTAGTCATGTTTATGTAGAATCATACATATATATGAGATAGAGGACCGGACAAATCACAGAGAAACCATAAATACATAAAAGAGGCACGGAAGGAGGAGACCTGGATCTCACCATTGTTTAATGTCTAGGGACTGAAGAGGAGAACAGAACAGGATTGTTTCCTTGATTCCAGAGCAAAAAGCACTAAGAAGCAGGAAGACGTGAACAATGTACAAGTATAGCGGTTATATCTGGCAAAATAAGACTTGAAGAGTGCCAATAAGATATTATTGGTAACCTCTGGAAGTTTCAGAGTTTGGGAGGCATTTCAAAGGAAAGCAGACAGAAATCAGGTAAGGGTGAGCTGAGGCATGAATGCAAAATGACGAAGAAAAGATAGTGATTATAAACTGAAGCAAAGCTTGGCTGAAAGGGAAGGATGCCTATGAAAAGTTGCTTAAACTGAAAAAGAAATTCCTGCCACCCCAATGTTTGTTTTCCTTCCTTCTCTTTTCTCTTTCTGCATTTTAACAAAAGTTCTTCTGATACTATTTGTCTGTGTGTCATAACCAATTTCACAGTTGAAAATGAAACACTCTTAAAGTCATTCTTAAGTCTTGAAGTATTCTAGGAAAAAGTAATTTACCTATTTGTAATTTAAGGGAACTCTCAACCAGCAAATAAACAGAAATGTAGAACTATTTTTCATAATACTGGGGTTTTGTTACATAGAGGACTATACAATGTTTAAGAAGTGGTTCAGAATGTTCTGCTATTTCCATTGTACATGTTAAAGACTTTTTGAGAGTTATGTTAGGAAAAAAATCACTAGAGAATACCCAAATAATAAAAGAATAATACAACATTAAATGCAAGATGGAAATGGAATATTCAGCAAGCATTTAATGCTTTCTGATGCATTCAAGAAAATGATATCTGGAATTCTATGGGACTATAAAAAATATTTATGATATAATAACTTATCTGGTTGCATCCTTTCCAGACACACCCTGTCTGCCACATGTATAAATGTAATTTAGTAGTTTGAGCAATTTATTATTTAGAGCAACTTTTGAATAGTAATTCAATATTCATTGCGCTATTCTTTCTGAATCTTATGATTTCAGGTATGAGTTCTCTTAATTCTCAAACGAAAGAATCATATGAAGGCACAAAGTAGCCTAAGAAACTAGATTGTACTTTCATATTTATTGTGTCCTATAAATATCAGTAAGAGTATGCCAAAGTAAAACCATTATGGAGAGAATTTGGCAACAAACAGAAAAATTGCATATGTATCTGAGCTTTGACTCAGATATCCCAATTCCTATTTTCATATTTTGCTCTGGAAAAAATATGGAAGGATTCATGACGAAGCTATTCATATCAGCAGTATGTGTAAAAGTAGATTAAAAAAAGGAAGAAAACAAAGAGAAAAAAAAAAGAAACCAAAAGGGAGCTGCTAATATAAACTATGGAACATTCACACCATAAAGCATGTTAAACTATAAATGGAATAAAGAAAATGGCTATATACTGGCATGGAAGGATCTCCAGAATATATTGCTAAATGAAAATAGCAAAGTAGAGAAAAATATATATACTTTTCCATTGCTTATCAAAGGAAAGGATGAAAGAGGAGAGTTGTTTTAAATATATATTTGAATATATATGATTTGTATATATATATTCACACATACACACACACATATATGTACACACAGTATAAATATCTATGTGGATATACTTGCTTATATTTAAAAGAGAAAGAAAAATTATACATTTCAAAATGCTTCCTTTTAAAAGCAGAGGGGAGAAATCAGGTGGAGTGTATTTGGCACAACATCTAGGTTTCTCTGAATATATCTTGTTTTATAGATATGACTTTAGAAACATGTAAATATTTTGCATAAGAATAAAATAAAATTCAATTTAGAAAAGGCAGTTTACCTGTAATCTTAGCACTCTGGGACGCCGAGGCGGGAGGACTGCTTGAGCTCAGGAGTTCGAGACCAGCCTGAGCAAGAGTGAGACCCTGTCTCGACTATAAATAGAAAGAAATTAGCCAAACAACTAAAAATAGAAAAAAAAAATTAGCCAGGCATGGTGGCCCATGCCTGTAGTCCCAGCTACTCGGGAGGCTGAGGCAGGAGGATCATTTGAGCCCAGGAGTTGGAGGTTGCTGTGAGCTAAGCTGATGCCACGGCACTCTAGCCTGGGCAACACAGTGAGACTGTCTCAAAAAAAAAAGGCAACTTAAAAATAAAGAAAATACAACAACTAAATTTATGTATCAATTTGGTGGCATAACTGTACAGGGAACTGCAATATTTCAGGTGAGTTTACAATCCAATAATTTAACTTTAGCCATCCCCAATAGACTGCACTCTAATAGGAAAAAAGAAAGTTGCCAAAGGGAAAAAAAAAAACTTATCCTGTAATCAGGTGTTTGGTGATGTTATTGGTACTTTGAGGTTATTGAGTTTGCATTGAGGGATAATGCAAATGAAAAATTAAGCTCCTATGTCATTGAGACCTGGGAATTTTAGTATGGAGAAAAAAATACATAGCAGTAAGAAAAGTGCAATTAAGTAAAATCTGAAGTCCTGCATTTAATATCAGAGTAATCTCAAATGTAATTTATCTTAAAAATAATCTTTTTCTAGCTCTGCTCACTGAAGAGACTAAGAAACAAGGACTAATCTATTTGTATTCGTTTACTTTTTCTGTGTAATAAATTGACACAAATGTCAAAACTTAAATTATCACAAATTTATTACCTCAAAACTTCCATGGGCCAAGAGTGGCATATTTTACTTGGATTCTATACTCCTATGCTCATTTCATAAGGTTAAAATGAACTTGTCCACCACTGGCTGTTTCTCACCTGGAGGCTCAATAAGCGAAATGCTTTTAATCTCCCAGGGGTTGCTAGCAAAATTCAGTTCCTTGCAGTTGTAGGACCCAGGTCCCCACTGTCTTCCTAGCTGCTGGCTTGTGGACTGCTCTCAGTCCCAGAAGATGTGCTCAGGCCCTTGCATGTGGCCCCTTCAGCCTCAGCAACAGAGAATCTCCCTGGCGTCAAATTCTTCTCACTCTTTGAATTTCTCTTATGCCTGTCTCTGAAACCAACTGGAAAAAACTGCTTTTAAGAAGCTCACGCGATTAGATTAGACTCACTAGATAATTTTACTGTCTTAAGGTCAACTGTACCATCTAATAAGACCTGATCATGAGAGTAAAATCCACCATGTTCACACAGCATGCATGGGGTGGGGCGTGTCTTAGAGGACATCTTAGAATCCTGCTCATCACAGCCATTAAAGCCCATTTTCCACTAAAAGGTACCAGGACACCCTAAACAAATTGCTGACTCCACATCTGTGGTAATAAATGCACTAAATTAATCTCAAATATCTTGTCTTATTAAAAACAAGAAAGCTATCAAATTATACTAGTTCTCAGAATTCAGGAATCAACAGGAAAAAGCTCCTACTAGCCAAAGGTGAGACAAACTACACATTAGTAAGTCTAATTACAATGGGTGGAATCACACCAAATATATGTGCAATGAGTTGGCCAATCATCAAGGTCTGAGGGAACAGTGTTCCACAGAACTGCTCTCATTTCATAACCAGCTGGAAGTTCAGAGGTCAGCAGTACCACCTGTACTTCTGACCAGCTAGCTGCAAATTTGGGGGTTCCCTCTACCACCCTCAGGAGGTAGAAAGACTGACAGTATTCAGGAAAGTGCTATCCTTACAATTACAGTTTTATTAGAAAGACAAAAATCAAAACCAGACAAAGGGAGAGTTGCATAGGGCAAGGTCTAGAAGGGTTCCAAATATGAAACTTCTGTCATCTTCAGGGACTAATTAACCTTCCAGGACATTAACATGTGACAGTAGACAAACTATTGCCAAATATGAAAGTTCACCCCAGTTTTTATTGGGTCTCAATCACATGCTGCTCATATGGCTAACCTTTAGACTCCAGCTCCTCCTAGAGGTTTGGATTAATATCAGTAGTCTCCAAAACATTGGTATTGTTTCAAATACCCCATCATTATTCACATTTTTTAGACTGTCTGGCAGCCAAAGGCCCAGGCAAACAAAGACACTTCTACCAGGCAGGACATTTTGGGGGCTTAGAGATTAACTCCCAGTGGCTGAGGGCAAAGGCCAGAAATTACTTTTGATAAAATTAATTCTTTACTACACAATACGGAAATCCATTAATTCATAATAATGCTTAAAAGTAATGACACACACATTGGCCAATCTTGAAGGACGCCATGGAATCAACTCACTGTTTTGAAAAATGGTAAGTAATTGAAAAGAATTAAGCATTTATTTTGCTTTTCCTATATGATCTGCAACTCTGAGTAATGAATTGGTTTATGTTATATATTAGCATTAGCTAATATAGGTAATATTACAATATCACAATTCCTAATGAATTACTGGAACAAAACTATGATTATCAATGGCTTCTAACATCACAAATAAAGAATTAAGAAGACATCATATGTCTCCTGATAGAGGTATACAAAAAGTCTGTCTAAAAGTACACTTGGCAATAAAATCTAACTACTAAGTTACAGGAGACACAGGGAGATTAACATATCAAATAATACCACAGAGATGCAATATACCAAATCCAGGCTGTAAAACTGCAACAGGAAAAATCACCTGCTATTCTTTGAAAAATAATTGTAAGGAAAAAAAGAAAAAAACAGAGATGGAGGGGGTGGGCATCTGTAAGTTAAAAAAGAATTATGAGACATATCATCAATCAAATACAGAAGAGACCAAATTGTATTCTGATTCATAAATACCACAGAAAGTAATAAGGCATTCAGGAAAACCTGATAGCTATTTGGCGATATTTTTAAAATTATTGATATTCTTGTTTTGGTTATGATAATGGTATTGTGATTTTATATGGGAAAATGAAAGTCTTTATCTTTTCAAATGCTTACTGAAATACAGAGAAAATTAAGTAATGTCTAGAATTTGTTTTTATATAATGGAGAAGGAGGAGTGGGTACAGATATATCGTAAATGACATTGGTGATAAGTTGATATTTGTGTAATAAGTTGTGTGATGATTCCACGAAGGACCATTATAATGATTTTAATATTTTAGCCAGCTTTTGAAATTTTCCATAATGAGAAGTAATAAATTTTAAATTCAAAAAATTGTGGCATTTGAATGAAACTTACCCAAATAAGAGTCAACTGTTATAGAAGTAAACATTTGCTACATAAGGAAATAAGAAATAGGTTGGAAGAAGCATTCAACTCTGACAGTAATTAAGAGAAAATACAAAGGAAACCTACTCCTTTCTATTAATAGTTAGACTGAACTAATTTATCTTTAACTCAAATTTGTTTATTTCCAAATAAATTGTGAGAGAGTTAATTAAAAAAAAAATGGGCTATTGATTGCATTTTTCTAAACCTTCTCTCAGTTTAGCAAAAACAATTCCTACTTAGATACAGTCTGAAAAATGAACCTTGTTATTTATCGACAAGGTCAAATATTTTTCTTCTTTGAATAAATAAAGATGTGTTATAATCTTCATTGTAATTGATTAATTTCAGAGTTAGTTTAAATTGTTTTTAATATATATTAAATAAAAAACTTTACATGTTTGGAAAAGAAGTATATTTTCTCTATTCCAAAAGTTATGGTGAGTTTTGAGTATATGTATGTGTGTTATTTTGAAAATTATAACTTAATTATAAATGATATTTATATCATTTAATTAAATATCATTAGAAATGATATTTATATTATATATTGGGAGTTTTATATATCAATATCCAGAATAGTAAAATGCATTAGTCTTTGCCAAATATAATAAATATAATTAAAAACATATTTAGGTGCTTTATTAACTGAATTTTCAAAATGGTTACAGAATACGGATGTTATTTCAGGCTAATATGAAAGCATCATATTATCATGATTATAAATAATGTCCTTTATGGGCCTCTATTAACAGCTAAGCATAAGAGATTTTTGTTTTAATTATTATTTTAAAAGTGGTAGTTTTCTTTCTTTGATAAAAAGTGGACCAGTTCACTGCTTTTAACTAGTATGTAGAAAGCCGATAGAAAAAAAATCACCAATATTTGCTTTTCTGCAAAATGACTATACTTGACTTATACTATAGTTGGGGAGTTGAAAGTAAGCCAAAAAGTGCCTTTAGAGAAGGCAGAGTTGTCACTGAATAAGGATTTTCATTCCCATATGAAATGCACATTCCAAGGTGTGATTTCAAAGTAGGTGGACATAGTAATTTCATTTGCATTGAGACACAGAATCTTAAATTCTTTAAAAAAATGCAGAAAATGCAGAAGACATTTAACTAAACAAAGAAATATAAAGTAGACAGATTATTTAGAATTTCTTTGAAACAAATATGTTTCTATAATTATCAGTCTCTCTATTAATATCAATAAATATAAGCTTACTCTTTATACATATTTATTCTGTATCTTACTATTCCTGTTGGCAGATTTTCTAATCTTTTCATATAAAGTTCTTAACTTGTCCTAATTAATAATTTTTTAATAAATGACTATTTTATATTAGACACTATTGTCCAAAGTTTTTAATATTTAACTCCTTATTATATATTCTGATTTCAAAATTTTGCCTTATTTAAGCATATTTTTCACAGAAATACATGGTTTCTTCATAGGGATGATCTAGGTTTTATTGAGGCTGGAACCTATATATTTTTGTAGAAAATAGGAGTCAAATATAATAAATAGAAATAGAAATCAAAAGCATGAATACAAAATTAGGTTATAGGAACTTGGAAGGGTCTTTTGTAAATGAAGGGCCCTATGGCTTCAATTAATATATCTTTGTTCTCTTGAAGCACTAAAGTTGATTTCACCTTAAACCAAATAAATATAACAAAACTAAAAAAATGATTTCAATGTCATCTACGAGGTTTAAACATAATCAACTTGATAAATTTGTTTGCTGAATTTTCACTGCCATGCTTATTGTTTTTTACTTAAATCACTGTTGGTCTTTATTTGCAGTAAGAAAGCTATTGAATGTTTTCTTAAACATAATATCTATTACCTATTTGCATACAGCCTTCTGATATAAAGTATTAAAAATAAGAACTAAGAAATAGGTCCCTCTCCCCTCAGGTTACCATTTCAAAAATAAAGGCTTTAGAATCCAAATGTAAGAAACAGGTACTCAATTAATAAACGTTTGTTGACAACCTGTTATGTGCAAGACAGTTAACGTCCTGTTATAAAAAGACAATGAAGCAGAACGTGTTCTCAGGAGCATATTTTCTGGTTAGCAACCAACAGACAAGTAAATATATCATTTTAAAACACTATAATTAGTGCTGAGAAAGCAAGAATAAAAAAACAAGTTATGAGAGTACAGTTCAGCTGGGACTTCCTGGAAAAAAAAGCAGAGTAGGCCTGAGACTTAATCAATTAGCAGAAATTATCCTGTCAAATGTGTGTACACCAAGTGAAGGTATGAGGAACTGGGGGTTAACTGAGATACAGAGGTGGAGGTGGAAGGGAAAGAAAAGACAGAATGATGAGGACATATACAAAAAGAGTTCTGGATTCAGGGAAATACAAATTGTAACTGTAGTGTTGAAACATGAAGGTCAAGAGGAAACACATAGCATATCTAAACTGGAGGGGAAGAAATCTTCTATACTAAGCTCATGATTTCAGTTCTCTTATAGGCCATGAAGCATCACTGAATGGTTTTAAGTAAGGAAATAATGTAATTAAGACTGCATTATGGGTCTCCTCAAGTAAATATTAACTTCTATGAACACTCAGAGAAGTTAATCTGTAAAAGAGGATATGATACCTAGCACACAGGGTTATCATGAAAATCAAATTAGTAAATATGTGAGAAGTTCTCAGCAGAATGCCTGAACCACAGAAGGATTTCAGCAAATGTTAGCTCCTCTACCTTATACCTTCTCTGTGCAAAATGCAAAATTAATTTTTTAAAATGTAATCATGCATTAATAAAATAACCGCAATAACAATGTTTTGAAATTTAGCTGTAGATCACATAGATTTGAAATTTTATCACAAAGATGCTTTTAGAAATAATATATTTTACATCATTCATTATAGTAATGTATATGCAAATGTGATAAAACACAAATGGAGTAAAAAAGAGTAAATGAATTAATGATTTCTTCTTTTTATGCTCTCAAGAGTCCAAATGTTTTAAAAATAAAAGACTGAATTGTTTCTTTGTTGAAAACCCCATCTAACTCTTCAAGGTTTTTTTTTTTTTTTTTTTTTTTTTAAGAATGCACTCTGATTGTAGGAGTGAAAACTGGGCCACAGTATGATAATAGGATTTTTAAGAGTTTCAAGTGCTAATAACCTACTCATATTCAGTTTCAAATCTTGTCAAGTTTTTTGCACTATACAAAATACACAGTGAGAAATGGAAAACTCAGGGGGCAAATAATCCTGTGTGCAGAGAAACATGTGAAGACAAAACCTGGGAATAGTATAAATTATAAGAAAAATCATTTAGCTCACAAACTATCAATATGGGTCTTTTAAGGTACTCTTCCTCCTTTTTATTTGAAATCTGTCTGAAATAGACATTCTGTGCCTCATTTCCAGCCTGAGTATTCCACCCATATCTATACCTGATTCCATCTTTGTCTTAAATTTAATATCTTCACAATGTAGCATTTTCTATCAATTTTGATTCTCTTTTCTTATGCCATCCCCAGACAATTATTTTCTCTTATGCTATGAATAACAAAATTTGCATGTGTGTGCATGTACACACATACAAATGCAAATAAATAAACAAAAAAAATTCTCCTATTTCTTTCTACTTAGTGCCAAATTTCTCATAGTTATGCTTTACATGTCTTAATCTCTTGCAATTTGATTTTACCATCATTATTTGTTAGAGGAAAGAGTGAAAAAAATGTCTATTCCCCCTTTATCTTTCTGTCAAACATGATGCTTGTATTTGAAAACTTGAACTCACCTATAACTTTTTCAACATTTGCCCTCATTTAATTGACCACATATGGAATATTCCTTCTGAGCTAATCCCCTTGTGATAAAATCTCATAGCTGTTGTAAGGGACTCTTCAAAATCATCTCCTCTAATTTTCCCAGATGTTAGAGAGGAATAGTGAGAACAGTGGATTCTGGAAAAAAGGGATTACCTAAGTGATTATTTAAGAAAGATATGAGTGAGGACCTTTCCCCTTGGGCATTTTGGACAGTGAAGGGGAATGGGAGTAAATTCTCAGGAATAAAATTGCTCACTGGATAGATGCCCATTGAAATTGTTTGGTTGAGAAATAATTGAATGTGATTACATGGCAATTCTCTCTAGAATATAAAATAGTATGTCTGTATGCTTATGTATGTGTGTGTAACCTTTGTTCACATTAAACAACTTTCTCTCTTTCTTCTGCTCACAATAACTCTGGTAGTTTAGTTTCTGCTGTCTCTAGAGGACTTCTCTTTGTCTTTGAGGTCAATTAATATCCTTATTTCATTAATGTTTTCTTATTTTTTAAATAAGATTCTCTTAGAGATTAGAGGAAAGGTTTTGCAGCCATGATGACAAGATTTTATCCAGCTTCCCAGACTGCCTGAATCTAGTCCTGAAAATCATCCAAACCTCTCAAAGGAATTAAAGAATAGGAATATGGAGAAAATTTCAAATCAAGGTACTTATTAATTGATATCAGAGCCAACATCCAATAATCTGCAATACAATATTCTCTGATAACAGATGACTTGCTAGAGCATTTATTTTGGTTTAGGGCTAAAGTGGGGACTTCTATACTGTCCCTCTTCCCCCTCTAACCACAGTCAACCCAAATTTCCTACCAAGAGATTAAGTCTGCTATTACCAGACTCCCAAACTCAGGATGTTCTTAGCCCTGTGCTGCTACTGAGATTGACCTTTTCAAGTCTTTGTCTTCAAAAATTCAATGAAAATACTTCACTTCTGCCTTCCTTAATCTTCCTGTTTTTGTTGTTTTTGTTTTTCAAGTGTTTTTTTTTTTTTTTTTAATTTAATTCCCAGAGCCTTGGTTAGCCTCCATTGTGGTTGTTTTACCAAAACTTACATGCAAGTATCTGTGTGAAAACAAGCAATGGGCTTATGTGAAGAGATGAGATTCTTTCCTAAATTATCCTTCTTAGCCATGGCTTGGAGAAGGCAAATATAGGTAGAGACCTGGCTCTAGGTCCATCTGGTGAATACATATGCTTCTTTGCTTGCTTAAGGCAAAGAGAGAGCAGAGCATGGGTATTACCTTTGAACTGCAGTAAGATTGTTCATTAGAGAAGAGTCATTGCTATGATCAGCCAGTTCACCAACTCTTATTTGACAAGAATGGGGGAGAAACATGTAGGAGCAAGGAAAGAGGAAGGATAAAGAATCTACTACCTGTAGATGTTTCACATGTTGTGTGTTATATAAGAATGTGTATTTAACTAGGTTAATGAAATTGCTATTTTTGTATGTTAAATTATATTGAATATTGGCATTTTCATGGGATTCAACCTCAAGTGGTCACAAGTTCTATCTGTAGGAATGATGAATGAAATATAAGAATGAGTAGGAAACTCTCCTGAGAGTCTCTAACTGGCTGGGAGATGTAACCTACATGTCCAGAGGCAGAGATTAATCCTATATTCTTATAGAGACCAGAGAATTGTCTACTGGCTATGTGTTTTGTAATATTTAAAGACATTTTTTGAAAGGCAGAACTCTTTGTTACTTGCAGCTCTGAAGAGATAAAGCTGCTAGGCAGGGCCATACCCAAGAACAGGGTTACAGGTGTAGGGGAGCAGCAAGCTAGAGTAAGGCAAGTATGGTTGGTTAGGTTTTGTGGACTTCCTATAAATTGGCCAATTTGAATGATTTTGTGCACTCCAGGACATAGGGACTGTATCTAGTTGTCTTGTGCTTGGCTGTCGGATGATACAGGTAGGTTCCTAGTGACCCAAAATAGGAGAGACGGATAAGGGAAATGGCTGGGTGTGTACTTAATTAGTTCCTGAAGAAGGGAAACTAACTGGTCCCTAGTCGGAGCCTCAAAAGTGGCTCAAAGCATTAAAAAAAAACTCTATTACAATTGATTCTTTGCTGTCTTGACATAGTTTTGAGTGTGATAATTTGGGGTATTTGAGTGGCCTTAATAGTAAAGAAGACTTTTGGAGAGTAGGGCATAAAGAGCATAGAAAAGATTTTTATCATGAGAGTAAAAAGGAGAAAAACAAGTAGAAGAATAAGAAGTCCGTGTAGGATAGCTGGTAACCAAGTTTCCCATTTACATGGCATTAGCCAAAAAATTAACCTGAAAATTTGACGATCTCTAACAATATCTTGGTAGAGATGAAAACTGAATTAAATTATGAGTTATGTTTTGGTTTTTATGACAATAATATCTTTTGGGGTCAAGGTGGCCAGTCTGGAAGTTACATTATTGGAGAATATGAACTGGTAGTTTAGTAAGATTTATGTAAATGTTAATAGTATCTGTTTATAGCCAAGGGGAAGAGGTGATTGTTTCATCATGATTAGAGACATGGCACCAGAGGTCATAGTGAAAAGCTGGAGGTAGGAGTAGGAGAAGACACTGGAGAGCAAGAGGTCCTGGGGAGTGAAAGGGTCAAGGCGCGTAGCAATGTAAGACAATAGCCTCTTGGGGAAAGCAATAATCTCCATTAATTTTTGGAATGATACAGTTTTCCCTTTAGGCATGGGAATATAAGGATACATCAGGATCATGGGTTAAACAAACAGCAAGCTCCCTAACATCTGTGGGAAAAAGGCAATGCATGTTCTTGTCCAATTTGTCAGTACCTTAGGAAGGGCAGCCCATGTACTTTGCTGGGGTGGTGGTCTCAGTGTTCAGGGTAAAGTCATCTCTAGTGAAGATCTTGGGCTGTGCCAATGTCATTTCAGATGATTTTATCTCCAGAGACAAGCTCCTGGGCTGGGGCAATGTTGCCTGGAATGTGGGACTGGAGTATACTTCCCAAGTGTACACCACTCAGGTTGATATGGGTACAACATCGGACCTAGGAGCTAGACCTCCATCCAGAAATGCAACACTACCATAATAAGCCAAACTGCCAGGATCTGACCAGTGCCAGTGAAGTCTCAATTAAGAATAGCTGAACCTAAAATCTCCCAACAGTTTAAGGTTTTCCCAGATGATGATAAAAGCAGTTTTGCTTCAGATAAGTCTTAAATCATATGACCTGATTTGGGTATGTGTAGTTAATAGGGTGTTAAGATACTTGCCAATTGTAATATCTATAGCTGAGATTGGAGCTCCAGCATTAGCCATTAGTCAGGCCCTCTAATTTAGCTAATTACTATGGTCTCTTTTCCTCAGTTGTCAATGTGATTGATGACAGGCAAGTCATTATGGTCTTTATGCTACAGGGCTTGCATTAGCCACAATTGATGGCTTTCCATGCCTCAGCATTAGTCCCGTTTGGTTAAAATGATTTGGTTTCAACAAAGTTTGGAAGATTTGGGCTTCCAGACTGCAATCCAATAAAAGCACCAAGACCAATACTGGCAAGACCAATACTCAACGGATTGGTGTGCAGCTGCACTTGATAGGCTTTTGTTGTTTGATGTTGATTTTTCTCCAGCATATATTATTACTAAGGAGGATTTTCTGGTATTATGATTATGAGATTATGTGTTGATTCTATTATTATCTTGAATACAATTTTATTTATTAAGGTAAGCTTTTTATCTCCTTTTTGGTAGTGGGGTTTTCCCATATGGGTGATGAGGGGATTTGCTGCAGATAGGTACTGCAGTACTAATTTTAATTTTCTGGAAGGGATCAGAGGGAGAGCCCAAATGAATAATCCTCTCCTTAACCTGAATATTGAGGAAGATTATTTGAATGGAAGGAGTTCAGCCTCAACTGGGTCCCATATCAGATGAGCAGGTACTTAGCCCCTGGGATAATTTATGATTAATGGGTTCCAGGAGAATATGTTCTCTCCATATGGGCTCCAGCACTTATGAGATGATGGCAGGATCAAAGATCCATAGAGACATTGGGAGGCATTATTACTCACTTTGGTAGGAGTGTCAACTAGAGTCAACAGCCACAGATGAACTCGCACAGCTGAGCATTGACTTTATCCGACAGCCGTGATATGACTTTTCTAATTTTTCATTTATCAAAATAAAATTGTGAACATTTAAAAATAATGTAATGAAAACATATATGTATATGTTATCTATTCTGATTTACATTACAAGTAAAGCTGCCTGTAAAGTAAAACAAGCTTTCTTTCAGTGCTTTCAAGCTTTCTTCATCACACAAGAGCAAAACGGATTCGTCGTCAGTGCACAGCACAAACAATCGTGTGGACTATGAGTGCCGGCTGTGGGCAAGGTTTCACAGCCGGTGAGCGCCTTACCGAAGTGGTTAAAGGGCCTCCTATGTAAAGAGTCTTTACATGGAGGCAAGATATATCCCACTTTAAATATAGGGGAAAAAACAGGTTGGAAAGTTTTTGTTTTTATTTTTAAAGTTGATGTGAGGTATGAATCGGCTAAGGTGCCTTACATTAAGAGAAATTAAGACCTGAGGTGAGATAGAGACCCATTCCGACCTCCACTTGACATTTTATTATTTAAATAGGAGTTCACTGAGGAGCCCAATTGGCCTGTCAATTAAACCAGCTGCCTGGGACCTATCAGGAAATGAAAGTTTTATTGAAAGTCTTTCAAAAGCCCAGCATTGTGTATTCTGAGAAGTGTAATGTGTACCTTGGTCATCGTCAACAATGTCTGCAATTCCAAAGGGATTAAAGAGTGACCTGGTGAGACCTTGTGTTGTGGCCTTAGTATATGTAGAGATATGTGTGATCTTGATTTATATTTGAGTTTCTGTAAAGCAATAGATTTCAAGACTTCTTTATGCTAAAGGGGACAATTCTTAGGCAATGGTCCAAGAGTCTGTAAAAATGTACAGATGGGACCATTTACTGAACCACACTTTTGTTGCTAAGATGATTGAAGTTTGGCCAATTGGGCTCAGTCCTGTATCAGTGATATCCTGGTTCGGGATGGAAAGTGGCAATTTCCATTGAGCTTCTTCACCAATGATGGTGACAATGCCATTTCTACAGTCTACAAACTCCTATGGCTATTCATTCAGTTAATTCCAGTGGGCTCCACAGAGTCTGAGGGAGGGTGGCCTTTTCTAGCACCCAGGGATTTGGCAATAGTCTGAGGACAGAGAGAACATAACCTCCAATAGGCGGAATATACCAGAGGGGCCCAACTTGTGCTCTTTCCTGTACCAGGGGCCCTCGGTAGCTGTGCCAAGCTTGTGATGTGTTACTTTTATGGCTCAAGTCATAAAGGGCAGCTGGATATGAAGAGTCACAGGCTCAGGCTCTCTTTCCAGAAGAAGCCAGCAGGTAGCCAGTAATTTTCACTCTAATGGTATGTAGCACAGAGACAGGAAGGGCAATATGTTGATGTCAGAAATCTGAGGCAACTTATAGCTATCATATGTTGTCTGAAGACCAGTATAAGTCACACGAGGAGGTTACTAAAGCCTCTACAATAATTCACCCTGAAGTATCATTTATTCTTTCCAGGTTTAAGAAGAGGGAAAATTGGGCCACAAAATGGAGAAGCAATGGGGATAATCATTTCTTCATTAATTAGGTCTTATATAAGTTTTAATCCTTGAGGGCCCTGTTTTAGCTTACATTGAGTCATTTTAACTATTTTAACTGGGGTCTATTGGGTCCCATTTTACCCAGTGAATTTATAAGTACCAAAGACTTAATTTAACTTTCATTTATTACTCATTATATCAGTGCATCTATGCCCACTATGGGATATTTTAGGGTAATGAATAACTATGATTATGGGAAATTTAGGCAAGAATATAGATACAATGAGGCATATCTCTTTTTCTTCTATTTTATATTTAGTTATTCTACTAAGATTATAGGGTATACCATGTATTAATTTAGTGAGGTCCTCGGGTACATCTATAATTTGAGTACAGTATTGATTAAGTCCATGACACTTTGTCAGCTTAATTGGTGCATTTTACCAAATGTTAAATTTGATTTAGAATCTGGATTGTAGCTATACAAAAGCCAAACAATGCCCTTTTATCTTTTTGTTATATAATTTTTTAAATTAATTTTGAATTTCCAATTGGTTAAAATTATGGACCTTTGTTTTAATTTAATAATATATTTGTATTTTTTTACTTCCTCACACTATCTTATTTTTTGAAATATATTTAATTCCCCCTTTTTTGGTTTTGTTTTGAGCTGCCATCTACCCAAAGCCATTGTTTTAGTACTCTAACTCATAGTGCACATCTTCTAGGCTGTTAGAGGAAAAGGGTTGGGGAAGGGACCATGTGACCTACCTCTTCGGCAGCCATCTTTAGTTCTGAGACTTCTCAGTCTACCTTTGAAGATCAGTGTCTGCAGTTAGAGAGCTACAGCAGCTTCTGCTTGGTTAGCCCCCTTGTCGGAAGTTTCAGTCCTTTCACATATTTATATGCAGTGGCACTTAGATAGACTGAGCACACTGGCTAGGGTTCTTGCATTATGTAAGCAACTGGGTAACTTCAGTAGGTATTAGGTGGGGTCGGGGGTGGTGCAGGGATGAAATATTTGTTCCTTACTACCTTTGGATTATATATTGGGCCACTGGCCTCCAAGGGTGCAGCCCACAGTACCTCTGAGAGTCTGGGGAGTATGAAGATTACTGGCATCCAGCAAGTTATAATTATAGTTGTAACAGGAATGCATATCCCCAACTACATACAATTGCTATTATCTCAGCTGAAATACTCTGGATAAATCTAAATAGTACTTTGGACTTTTAGGTTGGGTTTTGATTTTATGTCAAATCTCCCAAATTACAAAGAGAGTCATATGTCAACCAAGGAAGATTTTGTCCAAAATATTGACTTCTCGTTTCTGGGGAATCAAATGTGTTTCATAACAAACTTATGAAAAAATTTAAGTTCTTATATAAACTTTTAATTATCAAAACAAGAAAAAGATTTTGAAATAAAATTGGTGAACTATTTATCCTATTAGCTTTAACTTAACTCTTAAGTTATGAGAATTCAAATATACTTTATGTAGTAAAATATCCAGACAGTTAATTAAATATTTATGAAACCAAAAAGTTTAAGAGCAGGAATATAACTATATCCATCCCCCCACACACACACACACACCCACACCTGTACACCCACCCAACAATGTTTGACAGCAAAATTTCAGGTCAAATGCGCACCAACAGAATTAATTTACAAACAAAACTCTGGGCACACTTTTAAATAGAGCTATATGTATAAGAAACTAGAATTCCCCCCAATGATTTACAATGACTTTAGGAATAAAAATAGCTACTTATGGGGAAACAAAAGGAATATACAGAATAGAACCAAAAAATATTGAGACCAGATACATAAAAAACATAATGGTCCAACTCCACTCTTGAATTTTATAAGGAACTAAATATTTATAGAGTTTAGTCATTTTCAACACGGTTGCCAGTAAGCACTTTCTTATATTCGGTACTGCCACACTGCTTTAATCAAATAATGATAAATAACATAGTATTATATACATACACACACATTCATCTCTTGTTGGGTTCTATGGATAGGCTCTTATATTCAAGACTTCTTATATTCCTCAACTTATAGAATAATACCACCTCCACGTCAATTTAGACTCGAAGAAAGTCATAAGACATAGGATACCTTTGAGGGTTTTTTTGAGAAAGAGTCTCACTCCATTGCCCTGAGTAGAGTGCCCTGGTGTTAGCCTAGCTCACAGCAACCTCAAATACCTGAGCTCAAGGGATCCTCCTGCCTCAACCTCCCAACTGGACTACCGGCAAACACCATGATTCCCAGCTAATTTTTCCATTTTTAATAGAGACTGGTCTTGCTCTTGTTCAGGGTGGTCTCGAACTCCTGAGCTCAAGCAATCCTCCCACCTCAGCCTCCCAGAGTGCTAGGATTACAGGCATGAGCCACCATGACTGACCACCTCTGAGTTTTAATATCTGTTTCCCCTATTGGATTATGAGAGTGAAGGAGAGAAGAGTTAGGACATGTTGATACCAGAAAGCCAAAGAAAAAATTAAAATCCTTGCTTTTAACTTTAAATAAAAGCTCAGTAAGTTAATTAATCAGGAGTAGTAAAAAGTTAAATGCATTACTAATTTGCATTTTAATTCTCCCACAAAAATTACTTTAATGGAATTTCAAATAGTATTTTGCTGACTTTATAAAAAATAATTTTTTGTTTTAGAATTAGGCTCATGGAAGATTGAAAACACAAATCCCAAATACATAAAACAAATATTTATTTAAAAGAAACCATTTTAATGTAATGAAAGAAAAAGGGATGCACACAAAACATTTAAGATCACCTTCATATACCACCTGCCAGACAGGGTTTTTATTCTCAGGAGACTCTGTCTATTGTGAATATATTGGTTCAGCATTTCTATTTAGAGATATGTAGGATATAAAGATTAATATTGAGATGAATTTCAAAATGATTGAACTGCTTATCCACTCATTCAATTACAAGGTAGATCAATTACAATTTTTGAATTCACTTATAATCTTTTATTTAAAATAATTTGTTTAGGTGCACACCTGTAGTCCCAGCTACTTGGAGGCTAAGGCAGGAGGATCGCTTGAGCCCAGGAGTTTGAGGCTGCAGTGAACTATGATCATGCCACTGCACTCCAGTCTGGGTTATAGAGTGAGACTCCATCTCTAAAATGAATACTGAAAAAACAGAAAATATTTTCTAGTGAAACCAATCATGAAGACATTTGGGAGGAAAAAGGTTACTATAATGCTATAAAAATGCATAAATATATCTCTTAAAAGTAATTTGTTAAATCTTTGGTTCAATGTAAAAAAGTTGTTTTCAATTAACCTCTTAATTGCTACATACAGAGTCACCTTATAAACGTCACCCCAAAAGAAAACTGAGTACTCTTGTTGTATACTCAAAGAGCAGTTCAAATGTAATGCAAACGTCAGATAATCTAAAGATTTTCCATATCTCCAAATAAATGTCATTATTTGAAACAGATACTGGGGAGATTTTTGAAATATGATCTCATTAACCATCATTGTTCTACAAAATGGTGGTAGTGGAAATATAGTTTACAATAATAACGAGAAGAGTGCATTGTGCTTGGTTCTGTAAATCTAGTTTTATGCTTTCAATGGTTAGTCAGGGCATGGAGAGGGCAAGAAAAGTCCAACAAGAAGTAGAAAATAAGAAAATAGGATTTTACTTTGACAGTTAAACTCTAAATTCAACATAGTATATTTAAGGTCAGAGATATGCAAATATATGTTTAATATTTGAAGACAGAGTCACTTGCAAGCAAGAAGAACTTGACAGTAAATGGATTAATAAATTAACTTTTCTGAATTTTAAAAAAAGTGCCAAATGGAAAAACTTTTGTCAGAAATGTATACAAAGAAAAAAGCAAGAGTTTTGGCAGCAGCCATCCATCATTTTGCAAGGAAGAGATTGCCCTGAACCAATAACCTCTCATATGGAATGAGAAAATAAATCTATTGAGAAAATGGATACATCTGGCTCTTTTGGCCTATGGTCATTAAATATTCAAATGATATAAATGCCCCTCAGCTCCATCCCTACATATCAAACACCAGTTCTGACTCCATATTCAACCAGCAATTTTCTCATAATCGTCTCCTCATGCAGGTTGCCTAAAGGAAATGTGCTATGACAGTTATATTTCCATTGTAAGAAAATAAATTGGCATTGTAGCTTATATATGTCACTTTTGATTTTAATCAACATGAATCAGCCCTTTCAAGTCTGATCAGCTTGATAGAATTGAACTGTACCAAGAGTTTGTCCTTATAAAGCAGAAGACCAGGTTAGCATATCCTACACCACGACTAAATAAGCATGGTAAATATCTTTTTGCAATGTCTCTCTTTGACACATTTGTGATCCTTTCTCTAAAATATCTTCAAGGTCAAATCTACAGATATTATTGCAGTGTGCTACAAATATTATGACTTCCAATTGCTGGACATGGATAAATCCAATTACAACCCTAATTTTGAAAAATGTTTATGAATTTCTAAGTCCCATTGCATTATATACTATATTACAGACACAAAATGTCCTGTTTTATATCTCCTTCCCCTTACTGGAGATTAAATTTTTTCCTTCTCTGATTTAAACGTCTAACTTTATTGATGAAAAAATTTTAAGATGCATAGATGTAAAGAAATTTTCACATTTCTTATTCTTTTTTAATAGAAGTCTATTTATTATGATACTAATGTTATCATTTGGGAATTCTGTTACTACTAGTTTTTTCAAGATTTTAATTCAAGCACCCGCATCCCAAAAGAACATATACATGAGAACTATACAGGCCTCACATAATTGTCTCTGAATAACCCTTGAATTTAGTTCTTAATCAAAAGCAGGACTCTCTCCATGCTAAGGGTCAATCCTATTAAAGGACTGAATTTTGTAATATCTTGACTTTAGTCTTATTGCACATGGTAATGGCTATTTCTGCTCTTTGATAGTAATTTTAAATCTTTCAATCAATAGATAGCAAGATAAATGTTTAAATAAGTCTTTAATGTATTTAGTCTTGTACCTCTGGATTCATGTTTTCTACTCCTCTACTTCCAAATAATCCAATAATTAAATATTTAATAAGAAAAAATTGAATAACAAAATCATCACTTTATACATTTGGAGTGATGTGAGTCATTTGTTTACTTATTTATTCTAAAAGCACTATATCTAATTGCTGGACATTGATAAATCAGATTACAACCTGGTAACAGAGGTGGACTGTATACACATAAACAACAAGGTACATAAAAATAGGTATTTGCCATAAGAAAATGATTTGATTTTAATTCAATTGAAATAATAGTTGAATATTTCTTTTATGCCAAAAACATGCTAGATAAAAGCTGTTCAGAGCTGTAGAATAAAATATTGATGAAGACACAATTCAATATAAACCTTACACATGCTATTATAAATACATATACCAAATTTGGTGATGGGACAGATTGAAAAGAATAACTCTCTCTCTCTAGCAAGGATGGAAGGGTGGTGGTGAAAGAAAATAGGATTTAGAGGAAAACTTCCCAGAAACAACTTACAGAATAACTTAAGAATAACTAGATCTTACAGAATAACTAGATGGTCAACAAACAATGACATTTTAAGCAAAGACAGAAGAATATGCAAAGGCACAGACATACACAAAGTGCTATCTTTGTAGTCTGAGAATAGCATCCTGTTTAATGTCTTTGTGGTGCTGTTTTAGTGGAAGGTCGCCTCTGAAGATATGATCGTAAAGATGATTTAGAGTAGAATCATTCAATTCAATTCAGGAATTATCATTCAGCAACTACCACATGATAGTCACTATGACCATCACTGAAAAAACAATGCCTATTTATTAAACTCAGATATATATCATTAGTGTCTTTGGCTAAGTATGACATATAGGCATTGCTTAGTGAATGTATGATTGAATAAGTCATGGTCTGTAATTTCTAGAGTTTTATGGTCAGGTAGGTAAAATGGTCATGTAAAGGAATCACAGTGCTGTATCAGACACATAAAAATGAAATAATTACAAGTTAAATAAGAAAGGCAGAGAAAGTTTGTGTATCATGCTAAGATAACAGGATTCTCTACTATAGGCATTGGGGTACATTGACAGGTTTTAAAAGCAGAGTTTCAAAGTGATTCTGGTTGTGTTTTAGAAAGAAAAGTTTTGGTGATTGTGGAGGGTCATATGTGGGAATAAGAAACTGGAATGGGAAAACAATAGTCAGGAGGCTTTGGGAATAGTCGAGATCACCATTACTGAGGACCTGATCTGAGTGCGTTGTGATCAAGACAGAAATGAAGGAACTGATAATGAAAACATATAAGAGAGACAACTGGCAAAATGACCTATGGTACATTGGTGAAAAGAAAATAAGAAGTTAGGGATAACTTCTAGGTTTCTAGAACAGTGCTTAAAAACACTATCAGGCTGCTTGAGTTTGAATTCTGGTTCTACTTCTTATTAGCTCTGTGACTTAGGACAACCTTTCTGTGCCTCAGATTCATCATCTATACAATGGAGATAATAAGTTTACCTGCCCCACAGAATTGCTGTGGTAATTTAATGATTTAATATTCTTAGAGCATTTAGTTCCCTGTTTAATCCATAGTGGAAGTACTATATAATTTGGGCTTATGGTAGCATTCAAAAGTAAAGCTGAAGCTGGAAAATACAGATTTTTGAAGTTATATGTGTATGTATGGAGGTTGAAGCCAGGGAAGTACAGAAGGGGTAGGTCAAGAGGAATGTCAGGCATGAGAACACAAGCTGTCCACAACATCACCCTCAACACACAGAGAGATCAGTGAGAAAGGTTGATTTTAAAAAGGATTCAGATGAGTCAGAGAGAAAGGAGAGACTGGAATCTCACAGGCCATGGAAGATGAGAATGTCAAAAATGAGTGTTTGTCCACCCTTGCCAAATACTTAGTGAGGTGGCAAAGCAATTAAACTGGAAAGAGGTCGATAAGGTTTTGGTTTCTGTAGCACACACTAGTTCTAAAATGTGGAAGTGAGAAAGAAGCCAAATTTTAGTGGGTTGAACAGGACCCACATTATGTGGGATAACAATTATTGGCAATTTTTTCAAGAAGTTTGACAATAGAGAAAGAAAAATAAGATATTTTTGTGAAAAATGAATTATTTTTAGTGTTTATTTATTTTTCATTTATGCACATGAACTTTAAAGATAGGAGAGATGAGTATTTTGTTTAGAGGAAGGAGAAAATGAAGAAAATGAAACTAAAAACTATGAAATTCAAGGAAACGTTAATGGTAAAGTTCCAATCTGAGGTGAAACATTATAGAGCTCAACACTCAGCGCATCGGCATTTAGGCAAGGGGCATTAACGTCTGTCTCAAACTCTCCCTGATTTGTGGAGTAAGAGATCTTGATAGTTAGACTATTTGACCTAGTGGTAGGTAAAATATGAATAGCATACAGATAACAGGATGTCTCGACTAGACTACATAAGATGGAACAAGGATAGGCTGATGAATGAAATCAGTCAAACACATGTAGAGAAATCAAGGTATTTCAGGCAAAGAACACGGCAAGAGTAAAAACTAATAACATCTCACTTCTACTTGCCCCCTTCTTTTCATTAGCAATAAATACAATACAAGCAACACAGCATAGTGGCTAAGAGCATGAAAACCTAATCCAGAATGAGACTGAATCCTGGCTCTGCCTGTTATTATTTATATAACCCTGTGAAAGGTGTGTTCCTTGGGAAACAGACTTCTGACACTCAAATTTTTGGCCAGGAGGCATGCTAGGGTGTGCTCTCAAAATAACACCCTTGAGAAGTGAAGGAAACAGGATTGGGAAGAGGGGGAAGTTCAATAGTAATATCGTTGTAACAGAGGCCTTAACTGATTCCACTATGAACTCTGGTTTTAGGATGACCCTTTAGAGTTATCTTATCTTTAATCAATGAGATCAGTCCACACATGGGATGAAGCTATCCCCAAGGGAGGGGCATTACCATGAGCAAGTTGACTCAATTCATACGTAGTCAATTCCCAAAGAGGAACACATCTGTTGACAGCCAAAACTTACAGCAGCGGGGGGAATGACTGCAGAAGTCCTAATGAGAAAATTGGGTTGCATACTCTCTATGCTTGATATTCTCCTCATCTACAAAAGTGGTTTTCAACCCGTCTAGTAGACAGAGGAAAGTGATGGTGCCAAATATCCTACAATGCCCAGTAAAGCCTCCAACAGTAAAGAATTACCCTGCCCAAAATGTCAGTAGGGTCAAAGTTGAGATATCCTGATACAAAGCATGAAGAGAATAATCATACCAAAATAATCATAGAGCTGTTGTGATGATTAAATATGTTAATCCTTGTAAAGCACTTAGAATAATGCCTAGTATTTAGTATGCACTCAATAAGTGTTAGCTATTAATAACATAAAGTTAATGATGATGATGGTAATGTCTCAAATTCTATCTTATATTAATTCTTAAAGTATATGAAATTAATATAGCTCATTATTATTTTACCCATGTGTAAAGATAATTCTACTTATACTATCTATATGAGTAAAGAATGCTTCTCAGGCTGTTTAATTCATTAAAATATAATATAAAGTAGCCATTGTTCCAAGATAAATAGAACCAAGTGAACAATTTAACTACTTTGGTTTACTTATTAAATTTTCCAAACATTTGAGCCTTAAGTATAAATAGATTCCATTTTATTCTTTTTCTTGTTACAGAATATTTTATCTTGTTTAAAGTAACATATGTTTTTGCAGGAAACAAAACTTCAATGAATTTCAATACAGAAGGATAAATATATAACTAACTCTAGAGCAGAGAAAAATATGCAACTATGTCTATAAAAATAATGATGGTTCTTTTCTTTACCTACATAGTAGTAGAACTTATATCTTTCGCCTCCTGTCATTCATTCATGCGGTCAAAACTTTGAATGGGTTTGTATCTCTTCAATTACAAAACTTTTAAAAATAGTAATTTAAAAATGAAAATAGCTCCTATTTAAATTGACTTAAAAATAAAAATTTTTATCGTTGTTTTGTTTTTGTTTTTCTCACATATTTAGAGGTTCATCAATGCAGTACCAGGTACAATAGGTCAGGGCTCTGGATCCACTGTTCTTTGTTTCTCATGGTCCCATCTTCCTTCTTTTAACTTCTTCATCAGACAAGTAGAAAAAGAGCTAATGCAGTTTAAAGAGTCCTTAAAGGTGCAACAACAGTCAGAGATTAAAAAAAACAAAACAACTGCCAAAACAAACAAACGAAAACCAAAAAGGGTGTTTTCTTTTTGTTAAAGTCAATAACACCTTGACCAGAAGTGCTCCCTTCCTCAGATTTTCCCTTCTAACTCATCGACCAATGGATAAAATGTTTGTAAATCATTTTCAAAGAGAATCATGTCAATACCAGCTTAGATAAATATGCCTTCTCCCCTGAATAAATGATTATGAGGCATTGATTAAAGGTGGGGTGACTTTAGGAAGAAAGATATAGAAAGGATGATTATCTGACAGACAAGTGTTCTGAATAACTTCATCTCATTCTTTAATGTGCACATGAACTGCCTAGTGATCTTGATAATGTGCATATTTGGAATCAAGAGGACTGTAGGTAACCTTAGATCCTATATTTGAAATACATTCCATAATTTGAGTAGGAAAATGTGAGAATTTTCATTATATACTTACTCTGGATTTGGCCTTTATTGGTACTTGAAATACAAAGTAAAATAATCATGGTTTCTATCCTCAAGGAGATCAAGACTAATGAAGAATTAATAGTCTAATGTTATTCTAGATTTCTGGTAGGAAAAGAAAAATATATGAACATACCATTACAATACTGAAATTAGAAATATGGTTACACT
The DNA here is from genome assembly GCA_008750895.1 of Mirza zaza. Taxonomy (NCBI): domain Eukaryota; kingdom Metazoa; phylum Chordata; class Mammalia; order Primates; family Cheirogaleidae; genus Mirza; species Mirza zaza. The sequence continues at coordinate 9,969 of VSMD01027488.1, read as the reverse complement.
TAATATTCTTAATATGAACTAAATTAATATTTAACTCTTGTGGATTATATGCTAATCCAATAACTCTACAAACATCTTTCAAAGCACTGAGTCATTTATTCCTATTTTTTATATATATATATATATATATAATATGTAGGTAAATTCTATACTTTACATCATTATGTATGGAGAGATAATACGCACTTTTTTAGTTTATAACTTATAGCCTTTCTATTCATCAAATTATTTGAATTTACTTATAAAATTATTTCTGACTTCCTTGACCATTTTGTAGCAACCATATACTTTATTATAATAAAAAACAATAGATCTACATATTCAGGGAGAATATTTTAAAACTTCAGAATATAAGAACTGATTTTTGTGATAGTTTAGGTTTTTTGAGAAGCAGACACCAAAATAAAATTAAATGAGAAAGAAATTTCATAGGAGAAAAGCCTGTGAGAGAAAAGAGATAGAGAGATGGGGGATGATTGCAGTCATTAGACCATGACCCTGCTAGAAAATGAGAGAGGGGAAGAAGAGAGAGAGGAGAGTGATAATTAGTTAGTTAGTTAGCTGGTGTGACAGTATCTCAGACTACCATGCAGAAAAAAGAAAAATTAGTCAAGGCAGTTGATGAGTCCTCAAGCCAAAGTTGAGTATCAGAGTAGTGTTGCATCTCCCAGAAACAATCCTGCCTTGGTACTCTGCCATGCTAAGTCTTTGGCTGAGAGCAGGCTGAGAGTAGCCTATCAGCACAAGAACCAAAATAAATTTTAGAGCACCGCTGCTAGGCCCTTGGACAGTTAAGCTCCCCATAGCTGGAGTTCTGAGAGGCACATTCTTATGGCCACCATTGTTCTATCAACTAGACAGAGTCTTTTGGAGAGCTAGTAGAGCTAGTAGAGCCAACGCAAATTTTCCACCTTTAAATTTGTTCCATTCAACCATACACATGAAATGACAACTTATCTAAAGGAGCCATTGACATATACTTTCTGATATATTTAAAATCACTCCAATTTATCTTATTATGTGAATAAGTAAAAATATTAGATTTTAAATCTTAACATGCATGAACCTTCTAAAGGCTTTGCAGAATTCTCACTTCGTGAGAATTTGGAGAGCAAAAGTGGACATGCTGAAAGACACATTACATTCTAGGAAACCTTAACAACAAACTTGTCACTACAGCTACTCACTACTGAATTGAAGACTCTCAAAGTGTTAGATGACACACAAGCACAGACCAAATGCTGGGGACACTACCAATTTTACTAAGTGAAATATCCCAAGAATGGAAAAACAAACACCACGTGTATTCACCATCAAATTGGTATTAACTGATCAACACTTAAGTAAACATATAGTAATAACATTCATCAGGTGTTGGGCAGACAGAAGGGCGGGAAGGGGATGGGTATATTCATACCTAATGGGTGTGGTGTGCATCATCTGGGGGATGGACGCTTGAAGCTCTGACTCAGGTGGTGCAAGGGCAATATACGTAACCTAAACATTTGTACCCCCGTGATATACTTAAATTAAAAAAAATTAAAATGTTCCATATTTTATAGATGATATCTTGAAATTTAGACACAGTAGACATTTATGGTGCCATGGTCAATTTCATTAGCAGTACTTATTACCTTCCTTTCTAGGAATTTCTATATTAAAAAATCAGTTCAGGATCACCAAAATGCTTGCAGTCTCTTGAATGCTAAGTACTATTGTGATTTCAGTAGTGTGGTCATCCAATGAAATAGCAAGATGCTAAAATGTTATGAAATGTCAATCACTATATATAAGGAGAAGAGAATAACTAATTTAGCAAAGCACCAAGACTTGGCTTTAAACTATTGCAGTTGTCTAGTTCTGAGAAAAAAACAACAGCGCCTGGTGCCCTACATTTGGGAATGGGCTTCCTCTGCAATCAGGACCTCCGGCCAACCACAAGTCAGAAACAATTTTTCAAATAGCGACTAGTTTTGAAATGCATTCTGCAGTAGCAAATCAAAAAGTCAATTTTATTTGTGCATTAATGTGGAACAAAATTTTGGTTTGTCATTATGTGAGTTATATTACAAAACTAATCAGTTTTACAAAAAGATGTGTTCTCACTGTTATGGTCAATTTCTTTCACAGCTGCATAGTATTTCTAGAAATGTATAGTAGACAGACATGAACACAATTTCATTACTTTTACTTGAAATAAAGACTTATTGTATGAGACAATATATTATTGTATCTGCTATCAAAACATCTATGTAGTACCTTTTGATGATTAGTAGATTTAGTAAAAAGCTTATTGTTATATGTTATACTTGAACAAAGCAAACTAAGAATGGTTTTGTTCAACTATGAAATAATAAGCAAGATAATAAAAAGTTAATTTAAAAGATTCTAAGTTTGGGGGAAATAAAGAAAAACATTTTAAAAGCCTAGTTTAAAAATTGAATTTAGTTTACTAAAATTTCAGATGCAAAACATTTTGTAAAGCTTTGAGAAAAAAATTACAGTTTAGAGTTTAAAAGGGTAAACTTATGCTTCAGATATGGCAATGTACTATGGAAATCTCAGTTACTATTAATAAACAATATACTCCCGAAATTATTATCAAAAATGTAACACATGACTATTGGGGTAAATTCAAACATTGCTCAGGAACTTGAAAACATCTCACTTTAATATTAAAAGTATTAATATTTTAATACTTTTACAGTGCTCTATATAATATTTTAGAAAATTGTTTATTGTTATTAAAACAAAAAATTGTTATTAAAAGAAGCATATGCAATAGCTTTCTTTGTCATATACAGAAGAGGAAATATATGCTTTTCAGTTTACTTTATTGCTTCTACTTAGATCCTGAATGATTTTTAGAAAAAAAATTTGAAAGGATGTTTAATAATTGAAAACTCTCTATGAGAAAGGCAATTGAATTTTAAGATTGACTTCTTCAAATATAAGTGGCATAGGAGATTACTGCTACTCTTTTGAATTAAAATTCTTTTGTTGAAAGCCTCTGACACAAGAACCCCATTTAAACTTCTTAAAAGATATTTAAATTCATTAAGCAGGGGTAGTGCTAATACAAAAGCATGACTAAGAGCTTATCCTTTCTCCTCACTTTTAAGGAAAATATGAAACAAATTTACAGAAGAAAATAGCCCATGGCTTCTTTGGAGGCAAATTTTCATTGCAGTTTTACTAGATCTTAGCTACAGTCTAGAAAATTCATTTCTGATGTTTTATGCTAATCACATCAGTTGTTAGTAGCTGGAAGACAAGCATGCTCATTTTTTAGAAGTTTATATAAATGGAAAAGAGTGGCATTATGCAAAGGCTTTTATAAGTATCACTTAGAATAAAATCAGTGCTATTTAGCCCATGAAAGCATATTCAAAGAATTTTTCTCCAATCCTCCAAACAGATTTCTGTAAATTATTTTACCCTAAGAGATTTGAATCCCTCTTAAGGATTAAAAACAGAACACTTTACAGAAGTTCAGATTCCAAACAATTAGGTACTTACAGACTATAACAACTTATGTAAATAATTAGATCAACCAAAATAATTAAAAAACAAATTCTAATCTCTAGATTTCATTATTTGTGACTGCATTTAATACATAAGAGAGAGAATGAAATATAATGCCCTCGAAAGTGACATTATTTGGTAATAAAACCAATTCAAAAAAAGTACCAACTTTTCTTTTATAATAAATTCAAATAAAATTGGAGAGTGTGTGTGTGTGTGTGTGTGTGTGTGTGTGAGAGAGACTGCATTATGTTCAACATATTTGTCTGCCCCAGATCCTTAGAGCAGGTGAAGCATCCACTTCAATATCCAATGTATTCGACTGGTGTAAGCCTCTTTAAAGAGCTGGCATTTAACATTAGAACCCAAGAATGACAAGGTGCTGGACACATGAAAGGAATAAGGTATTTTGGAGAAGAAAATCATTCTAGGAGGAAGAAAAAGAACTTGCAATGGTCAAGAAGCAGGAAAACAGTTTGCACTCGCAAACTTAAGGATATGAATAAAGGGTAATGTAGCTAGGCAGTGGCTTTCAAAATACTTTACCCTAACAGTGAGAAACTAATTTTACATTGTCACCTAATACACACACACAGACATTAGACACAGACGCACATATAACTTAAACAAGAATTTTATGAAACAACATTTAAGCTTACTACATGCTATGCACTTTGATCTTTATTTCTATTCTTTTCTTTTTATTTGTTCTCTTTCTCTCTTTTTAACACAGATAGACCACTAAGTTAATTTCACGACCCACTTGATAGGTCAACCTGCAGTTTGTAAAACAAGGGAGTAGAGAAGAGTGTGATAGAGATGGTATAAAACGATGCAGGAAAGACAGGTAGGAGCCAGAGTGAGTAGGATTTGCAGGCCATTAAAATGAGTCTGCTTTACAAGCTACAATAGAGTGCAAATAAAAATAGGCTGCCCAAATATTAATAAATTGGAATCATAGGTAATAATTATATATAGTATAATATGTCTCATCCAATACTTGTACTGCACCAGTACAATACTTAAAACACAACACTGTCCTGTATTTTATCTGGCAATTATAATTAAAGATGATGAGAGGACATTATATAATTTTAATCCAGAGCAGCAATTAATGGAGAGATAAATAATCTGGTTTATTTTAAAGGTGCTTCCAGTTTCCATGGGGCAAATTAGTTGATAAGGCAAGAAAAGCTCAGTTAGGAGGCAGTTGTAAAACAGGCTATTGCGACTGCAGGAAGAGGGACAAAACCCTGTGGAGCTTAGAATATTGGTTTAATATAATTTAGTACAGTGAATTTCACAAATATGCCCCAGGTCTCAGAGCAAAAAAGGACTAATTGAAATAAGTCCACATATCTTATACTAACATGTTCATTATATATGTTTTAAATTGTAATGTCAAAATAGTACTAGTTTAAAATGTTATCCAGGTAATAAATGCAAACTTTTACAATTCTATTTGAAGAACATCCTTCCCACCACTGTGACCCCCTGCCAACCTGGCTCCACTGAATAGGACCTCAATATTCTTCCAAGGCCTTGGGACTGAAAGTTTGAATTTTTGGATATGGTTTCAAAACTAAAGAGAGGAAAATAATTCCAATTGCTCAGAACCACAGACCTCCTCAACACAACTTGTGAGAGTGTCTCAGTGGATGCTTCTGAGGTTTTGGGGTGGGAATTTTAGAATAGAATTTTTCATCTAGTAACATGTTAAACAGATGAATCATACAGTGGCATCTTGATTAAAGTACCTTTGTTTAAACTATTTTCATATATATTGACAAAAATGTATTAGACGTCATAGTTTCTTAGAGAATACTGTCTAATCATAGTTCTAGCTTTACTCCAGTAAGCAACATAGTCTTTTAAAATTTTACTTTACCTTTTACATTTTTCATAATTCTAACAAAAATAATTTCTCAGAATCAAACTTCTGGAGCAGTGATAGCCCCGTATCTTTAATGAGTTAGCATTTTGTTTTAATAATGCAATGTCGTTTCAACACCCCTTCCACAAGATTTTGGAAATGTTACTAATTTAGAGAGACTTAGTTTCACTGCATAATTGTCCATGAAATCATTAGTATCCCTCAGAATCTCGCAAAAGAATGTGAGTAAAGTACTTAAGAATGTGAGTAAAGTACTTAAAGTACTTTCACTTATTATGAAATAAGTGAAACAACAAAAAAAGTCAATCTATTATTTTTTAAAAGTTAACTAACATCAGCTGAAATAGCATAGGATCATCATTGGGACCAACAGAAATGTAGGTAGAGGAAAGTTTGGTCAAATATCAAAATTAATTCAAATATCAGCCACTGTGAATAAGTTTTAATCTTAAAAGATAAATTCTGTATGCATTAAATACAACAGATGGTGTTCCAAGCATCACATTAAATGATAGAATTCTTCTGTAACTGTAATAATTCACAGACTAATGAATATCAAAGATGTTTTTGATCTTGGAATTTTATGAGAACACAATAAATACATTCTATGTAGAAGTTCAGTTGAGTCATAAGCTATTTCCACGTGTCTATTATGCTTAATAAATATAGTTATAATAGAATTTCCCACAGGAAATTGAAGCCACATTTCATTTCACTAAGCATTCAGAAGAATTTAGATTTCTTTAGAATTAGAGCAATTATAATCTATACACCTCCCTCCTCCAGCAATTTTCTATTTAAAGTGAATCCAATTATACCTTTTTCTTTCTCTAATATTACAATAATGAAGTCTCATGTTCATCATTATTCATACATTTAGGAAGTCACCATAAACTTGTGATGAATATTGTATTTCCAATTATTTAAACCAATTTCTTGTGTTAAGTCAATTCAGGGATCTCTAAAATCATGTCAAATTAGATAGCCTAAATAAAAGTCACACAAATCACATTCATCAAAGATTACTCAAGAACTGTGCAGGGTGATATAACTGTTTGTTGCAATACAATAACCTTAGTTTCATTAGCTGAAGATAGCAGAATCTTTCTCTATTCAAGTATTGATGGATTTTAAATTTATACTTAGGTCTGAATCTTTTTAAGCCAATCCATAATCAGTATATAATTCTAGATTTTGATATATAAAATAGCTATAATTATAAATAATGGGAGTAACAAGCATGTTTTAGTAAAAGTCAAAAAAATATTAATTTCACTGGATTATGGATAATAACAACTGCTTACCAGCTCAATCACCGCATTTTAATCCCGTTATGCCACTTGGGAAGGGAGGCTTATTATTAAACTACTACCTTAAAAACCTAGAAGCCATGGTAAATGTGGTAGAAAAATGACCTGTTGCCCTCAATATTCCCCTTGTATTTGCTTTTTCTACAATATAAGAGAGAACAGTTTGAGGTCAGTATTTATTTCCCTTAATTTTTCTTTAGACAGTTGCATATGAAACATAGAGCAAGACATCTTAATTTTGTTGAATAAGGGTGAACATCATGCATTATCTTTAGAATAGTTTTCATGTGAACATGGTTGATATGACATTTCTCTCACACAGGTGCTACCATGAATTGCATGATATAATTTAATATGTGACGTCTTTCACTCATAGACTACATTTAATAGGTCAATACATTAACAGATTAACAATGTGTCTAAAGGCTCCCAGATAAACATGCCAGAATTTCCCAAATACTATCACTTTGGAATGTAGAGTTTTATCTCTTGAAATCTACAACCAATAGCAATACTATGAAGACTATAGATATATTAGCAGCTTTGACAGCTATAATTATAGCACAGCTGACAAAGATTTAGCCTCAAAGATGTTCATGTCAATATTTATAATGCGAAACAATTGAAAGAAAATCTAGCTGGTTAACAATTAGAAATTACGGCACAAATAAAATGAGATGTCAAAAAAAGTTTAAAAAGCAGGCTACAGAATAGCATTTATAAAATAAACATTTGGGAGGAGAAAGCATATTTGTCTTTGTCTAAAAAGATAAACACAAAACTATTAAAAATATCTCTGAATAAATTATGAGGCATTTATTTATTCTTTTTTTTCCTATTTTCTAGTTATGTTTTTGGGAGGCTATAATATTAATAAAGTTTTAAAAAGTCAATAAAGAAACATTTTTTAAATTTTTTTTATTTTTTTATTTCAGCATATTACAGGGGTACAAATGTTTAGGTTATATATATTGCCTTTGCCCCACCTGAGTCAGAGCTTCAAGCGTGTCCATCCCCCAGACAGTGCACACTGTAGCTATTAGGGGTGTGTATACCCATCCTTTCCTCCCCCTCCCACCTGCCCTACACCCAATTAATGTTCCTGCTGTATGTGCACAAAAGTGTTGAACAGTTAATACCAATTTGATGGTGAGTACATGTGGTGCTTGTTTTTCCATTCTTGTGCTAGATCACCATTGTTTATTTGTGGATGAGTAGAACTTCATGGTATACATATACCACATTTTATTAATCCACTCATGTATTGATGGGTACTTGGGTCGTTTCCACATCTTTGCAATTGTGAATTGTGCTGCTATAAACATTCTAGTGCAGATGTCTTTTTTATAGGATGTCTTTTGTTCCTTTGGGTAGATGCCCAGTAGTGGGATTGCTGGATCAAATGATAGTTCTACTTTTAGCTCTTTGAGGTATCTCCATACTACTTTCCATAGAGGTTGTACTAGTTTGCCATCCCACCAGCAGTGTATGAGTGTTCCTATCTCTCTGCGTCCACTCCAACATTTATTATTTTGGGTTTTTTGATAAAGGCTATTCTCACTGCGGATAAGTGATATCTCATTGTGGTTTAGATTTGCATTTTCCTGATGATTTAAAGATGTTGAGCATTTTTTCATATGTTTCTTGGCCATTAGTCTATCTTCTTTTGAAAAGTTTCTGTTGATGTCCTTTGCCCACTTTTTGATAATGACTGATTTTTTCTTGCTGATTTTCCCAAGTTCTATATAGATTCTGGTTAACAGCCCTTTATCAGATGTGTAGCATGTGACTATTTTCTCCCATTGTATAGGTTGTCTTTTTGCTCTTGTGATAGTTTCCTTGGCTGTGCAGAAGATTTTAAATTTAATTAGGTACCATTTATTTATTTTTGTTGTTGCTGTGATTGTCTTTGGGGTCTTCTTCATAAATTCTTTGCCTAGGCCTATATCTACAAGAGTTATTCCAACATTTTCTTCTAGAATTCTTATAGTTTCATGCCTTAGGTCTAAGTCTGTTATCCACGGTGAGTTGATCTTTTTGAGAAGTGATAGGTGCAGATACCGTTTTAGTCTTCTACATGTGGCTATCCAATTTTCCCAGCATTATTTATTGAATAAGGATTCTTTTCCCCAATAAAACTTTTAAAAAAGTGATCTTGTAGCAAATATTGCCCCTACAAGATCACTTTTTTAAAAGTTTTATTGGGGCAATATTTGTAACCCTAACAATATTTGTACTTCCATAATATGATGAAATAAAAGAAAAAAAAAGTGATCTTGTAGCTATAAAATACTGCCCGTGACAATAAAATTTTGACAAAAAATATGAATGGTCATGCCTTCCTAAACTTAGATGCAGAACATGCATTTTTTCTCTACCCAAGGTAAATATAAATTAATATTTCCTATGTATATATTCCATCTTTTGCTTTGCATTCATTAAATATGAGTTCTAGTCATTCAATATTGTAAATTTCACTACCTCACTTATGTGATGAATTTGTCAGGTGGAACTTTCTCAAATCCTAATTTTAAGGGAAAAAAATGGAAAACAACACTGTATTAATCATAGGTGGCTTAAATTTAAAAATTAATCTTTTTTAGAAATACTAAAAATCATTTTTCTATCAAAACTTATATAGTTACTTGTGCATAAATTTTCACATGATATTTAACACTATTAATCAGAAAATGTAGAAAAACATCTTAAGCTAATTTTCAGGAAACTTGAATTAGAATCCTTATTTTGAAATAAGAAGATGGATTTTCTGCATAAGTGACTTTCACTTTTCTAAAAGTCAGTTTCATTACTAGAAAATAAAAAGTCTTATATGTTCCTAAAATTATTGGCCATAAGTGTATTGATTTTTCTTTGCCCACTAAGTACTTTAAATTTTTATGTTAGTTTTTAATGTACTCTTTGCTGTAATTGGTGATCTAGCTCTTATAGTTGTTCTCAATTAACCTATTTATAGGTTGAGCATCCTTAATCTGAAAATCCAATATTCAAAATGTTCCAAAATCTGAAAATTTTGTGCACTGACATCATACCCTATGTGGAAAATGAACACCTGACTTCTTGCGATAGTTCATAGTCAAAATTTTGTTCCATGAACAAAATTATTTAAAAATATTGTATAAAATTACCTTCAGGATATGTGTTTAACATGTATATAAAACATAAATAAATTTTTATTTAGACTTGGGTTTTATCTCCAAGATATCTCATTATGTATATGCA